>VXBO01004437.1:258476-346801 GCA_013400135.1 Rhinoptilus africanus | reverse complement strand
AAAAAAAAAAGAAAAAATCAGAAAAGGAAAAAACCTACCAAAAAAGAAAGCAGAAGTGTTTAAATGAGGAAAGCAATTGGTTAGTAACAACACCAAATGCAGCAGCACTCCAAGAGAAGTTTGTGGATGCTTTACGAATTATGAATTAATAACATTTGCTTTTGCCAACACATCAGGGGCTTGAGGGCTGCCAGAACCTCTGCAGGGTCAGTGCTAGGGGTTCGCGGAGCAGACGAAGCCAGAACTGGAGGTAAGAAGGGGCTTTTTGGCATCTGTGTTCACAGTGGAGGAATTTAGGGATGCTCTCATGGCCGAATCAGTTTTTCCTGATGGATTCAGAGGATGAGAAGAAGAAGCGAAGAAGCAAAATGAATAGTAACAAATTGCAAGGACAGAGAGCAAATGGGTATGAACAGTAACAGAGAGTAGAACTGGCTGAGTGATGCCGAGTGACTGACTGGCAACACAAATAAATGAAATGCAATGCTGGTGATGTAAACAGATATTCACGGAGAGAAAGAAATACAATCCTATCTTTGCATGGGAAATAAGATTCTCTGAGCTGGCATCAACCAGCTAATATTATATACAGGCAGTTATCAAATAGTCAATCAATTTGATCAATCTACTGTCATGAAGACAGAGAGGTTACACCATATCATTCTACGAAAACATGGTCTCAACACTGAGATGCAATCCAAAAAAAAAAGTAGGTAAAGTGGCAGAAGTTGTTAGGAAAGGGCTAGAGACTATGATTACATTGCTAATGACGAGGTATGCCCACTTCTGGAATCCAGTGTGCAGCTATTGGCCATTGCAAAAAAAAGCATCTATGTATGGGAAATGTATGGTGAGAGGCAACAAGGAAACCCAAAAATCTAGGGTAGTTTTATATGATAAGCAATTATATTTTCCAGGACTTTGGGCTGGAGAAAAGGTGAACTGAGAGAGGAGAACAACAGAGGGCAAGAGGAGAGGGGAAATCTTGGGGTTTTCCTCTTTTCACCACCACCACCACCATGTCTCTGTTGTGCTATTTCAGTCACTGCTTAAACTTTTGCAATGTTTGTGTGTCTCACCAGAACTGAAATGGATACTTTGGGTGCTGATTTTTACCCAGAAAGCACCTTCTGGCCTTAGACCTGCATTTCTTTTTTTTTTTTTTTTGGAAGTGGATGTTTATAGAGCAAAGTGCGTCAAATTAAAAGTATTATTTTCTCAATCCCAAGCATCATCCTGATTTGACAACCCTGCATGGGAGAACCATCTACTAAAGGAGGATTTATGGAGAGTAGACAATGTTAGCAGCTTGCTTTGCTTCTTAACACCAGAACCATTGGGAAGAGGACGACTTCCATATGTTTGAACAATAATTTAGGGAAATAGGTATTTTATTCTGTTTGAGTTTTAGCAGAAGGGGTTTTTGGAACAGAAGAGCACATCAGTGTTTCAGAACTGTATCAGTAAAGCCCATTTTGAATACACAAAACTTCTCACCAAGCTAGGTAATCTCTCATTAATGAAGCAAAGGAGCCCGAATTTATTTCTAAAAATTGGAGAAAAAAATTAAAGGGAAAACTGTGGAGAGCAGATAAACTGACAAGGTATGCCATTCTTTCTTATAATAAATCCAAGTAATTGCAAGGAAATTTCATTTTCCTCCCCATTTAACCCTAATTATTTTCATTTAATCACAGAAATGTTGCTGTTTCCCTCCAAACCAGACTGCTTTGCGTGTGAAATATTGCTTCCTACATTTTCTTGAGTTTAGGCATGTTCTTAATCCCCTAAAACAAACACAGTGAGCAGGACAGCACGTCCCAGTGTACGTGATGCTGTGCTGGGAGGGCTCGTTGGCTCCGGTTTCATCGGCTGTGTGGGGGAACCAGGCCAAGTCACCCCAACAGGCATTTCCCAGGTGGCATCAGAGCGAATGCCTGGGGAGGCAGGCACAACACAGATGTGGCCGGGCAGGAACGATGCTGTCTTTCCAAGGAATCGCCTTTTGGTTGGTTGAGAGTTGGTGACTAGCTTAGTTTTCCATTAGATAGGCTTGGTGACATCATGCCACTCCTGAGGTGCCTGATGGTTCCTTCTGATGAGAGTGTCTTGACAATCGCTTGCTGCTTTGGCTAATGTTAATTGTGCACAATGGCATTTGCCTCTCTGCTTGCCTGCCTCATGAAGAATTTTTTTTCGTTTTACTGAAATTTTCCACAAACAAGGAGCCATTTCTCAGAACAAGGTGGTGGTGCTGGTGGGAATAAATGTTTGGCAACACTAAAATAAAATCAGTGAAGTGACATTTTCTTTGGCAGACTCCCACTCTGGAATTGTGTCAAAGTTTGGCAGAAGTCCCTTCACATCCTTATACCCCCTGCCCCCAAAAAATCATCAGGAAGCCTTTGAAATGTTTTGGCTTTACAATGCACAGGGGCTCAGCAAAGCTTTTGCAGTGCTTCATGACTAAAACCACAGTGAATGCCCTTAATGAACCTTCCTGAGCCTGTCTTGGGTCTTCATCCTGACCAGACAGTCGAGCTAGCAAAGACAGCAACACAGACAGCCCATGCCAGAACAGATAAAAGCAGATTTTTATTCTATCTCCAGATGCACAACACCTCCACAGCGCCCTGGGGCTGGGGACTGTGCGGGAGGAGGTCATGGTCTGTGCATGCAGGGGCAAGAGTGCTCCAATGAGCTCAGCAAGTTGAGCAAAAACCACACCATTCAACCCGCTCCGACTAAGCTCATCAAAACCTCTTGCTTCTGCGGAAAACTCTCCAAACACCAGGCATGACTACAGTTTCAAAGCTTAACTGAATTACTGAGAAAAATCTGCAGCTTTAATGAGAAAAGACCTGAGATGCTGTGTTAGCAGCACAAGTCTATTGGAAATCAAGGAAAGTCCTCGAGCTTGGCAGAGCTTTGGTTTCAGCTGGTGCTGTGCCCACAAACCAGACCACAAAATACTACCAGAAAGCCACATATTAGCTCAGGCATGTGGGTATGTGGTTTCCAACCTGCTTGACTCATCTGGCCAGCTAAGAAAGTAGTCAGATCCTTCAGGTTGGTCTGCAGCTGTCCATGTTGACATGCCACTTAAACCCCCAGCACTGCTTGGTACCAGGGTTCAGCATGAGTTTTATTGTGCCGTGTTTTGCTGGAAAAGCAGTGAAGGAGCTCCAGTTCTGCTTGCAATTACCTAGATCTAAAACTAGGTAGGAACTGAGTGGAAAGTGTCACACAAATACAGATCTTTTTACGTGTCATACAGGTAATTGCTGACTGTACCCTCAGAAAGTCAGATTTATTAGCATCCTTCCCTCTTGACACACAGCAAAGCAAGTCACCCAGAAACTGGACACCTCAGTGAACACAGTGAAGTCAAAAGTACCCCATCACACACACTAGGGTAGACAAGTCCAGCAAGCAGGAGGAGGAAAGTGGTCAGGGCCAACGTAGGGTCTTCTTCAATTGAACTCCTTCCTCCTTTCCACCAAAGAAGTCGTCTGAGGGTTTTGCAGCCAGAATTTACATTGCAGCAGCTCACAGATGTAATCGCTTCTCAACCTCTGTCGTGTCCCCCCGTGGCACCCTGCCACCACCCTTCCCCTGGGTGGGATCTGCTTTGCTAATGCCAGCCCACCCTGTGCACTCTGCCTTGTGGCATGTCGCTGTGAACGGGCACCATCTCCCCTCACTTTGCTCTTCAAACGGTGGGCTGACTTCAAGAGGACCCTGCCAGCGTGTTGCTTGTTGCCCTCTCCTGCCAGGCCGTGGGCTGAAGCACACACAGAGACCAGTTCAAGAGCTTTAAAGAATCTCATTTCAGTTGTGAAGCCACAGAAGAGAGGGATTATTAGGGTGTCCTTCTCGGTCACTAGAGCAGACTATTCATTGGAAATGCAATGAGACATTTTGTGCTTGAGTGTGTTTGGCCTCATTGGCCCTGACTGTGTCCCTGGCATCTCGGGAGATCTGGAGCTGGCTAGTGGGTCCCACAAGAGGCTGGGTTGAGTCCTTTGTGTCTGTGCATGTGTCCATTTTCACCAGGACCTTCTCCGTCCACATACAGTGGACTGAGAGCTTAGTCCCTGCAAGGAGTGGGCAGGCACTGTGGTGAGACATGTTGGCCTTCAGCACCCAGGTCTTCACTTCATACACAGATTATGGACCCAATTCTCCCCTCACATTAGGCAGGAGCACTGATGACATTCAAGGCACTGACGATACGGCTGACAAGCTGCTTTTCCCAAGGTTGCGGCACAATACAGTCGCACACTTGTATTAGTGTGAAATAAGGCTCAGCAGTCAGAGCTGACTGTTTCTCAGCCCAGTCACTTCAAAAATGCCCAGGTCACTTGTGGCCCTCAGCAAAGAGCCCTGTGGGAGAGACAGCTTCTATCATACGTGTGTTTTTTATCAGCAGATGGCCAGGAGATGTATAGCTCCAGCTCTAACTCCGGGTAAAGAATGAGCACAGACAGCAATAAATAAGTGATCACTTCTGTGGTGGGAGCAGCCCAGGCAAGCTTGCCGCTGATCTGAAGGCATCGTTTTTGGGTGGCAACCTGGCAGTATGGTGAAGAGCAGAGGTGAGCTCAACCCATCACTGGCAGCATCCAGAGCACACAAAGCGGCCTGGCTCCTTTTCTCTCTTTCTAACTGCTCTTACAGACTCTTGGGATCTTTTCTGCAAGGAAGGCAGTCAAAAGGAAACCCAAAACCGCATGGTTTTGGAGAGTCACCAGCTGCCAAAGTGCAGACCATAGATCAAAGTCTGGGAACAAATGCAACAAAATACTTCACCTTTCCACTGACTATGTCAAGTCCTTAAAATGTTTAAAATGCTTTAAGCGAGGCTTTGCATGATCCCCTTCCACTCAAAGACAAGCAAAGGCACCAAGACACACGTAAATCATCTAATTTATATAGCAATTCAATGTCAGGTCTGCGTAAGAAAATTCACGGATCCTTGACTTTTGCTTCCTGCTCCAGTTCCTAAAATTGCCATCTGCTCAAGTGGAGCAGGGAGAGGAGACGCCAGCACATCAGTGAGGGGCTGCAGCTCCTTGCAGAGGATAAATCAGAGCGATCTGCATCAGATAGCAGAATTTGGATCACCTATTCACACAGGAAGACACCTAGCTGAACAAAAGGAGGGATGGGGCAAATGTACTCTTGGCTGGAGAAAAGCCCAGGGAGGTCATTTCTGCTCCTCATCATCAAGAACTGTCGAAAGACAGCCTCCCACTATTGAAAGCCTTTACATAGTCCCCACACAGAACCCAGACCCTTCCTGGGGACTGTCATGATTTGGCACTCCTGATACACCCAGGCTGCCTGGCAGGAGGCAAAATGGGGAATCTTTCACGATAGGAACCATGGGGATGTCATCCCTTTGCTGTGGCCATGCATAGAGGATGACAAGCACTTGGGCAGGCAAGCGACTGCCTGCACATCTCCCCCAGCAGCTCTCCTAGCACTCCCCACACAAGCAGGGGATTAGGGTGTCTTGCTTTTTCTCCGTGTTTCCTCGCAGAGCAGACATGCTCGTTGGAGAGCAGAGAGGATTTTTGACACTTCTTTTTTCCTATTCTGTTCTGTTTACTCTAGCAGATAGGCCATAATCCAAACCATAATTTTTACAGGACTCTGTCAAATCCCGTCTCAGAAGTTTATAAGTGTCTGCACTGTCATCTGCTGTGTTCCCCCCGCCCCTGCACACATCACACAGGCTCCAAAGGAAATGTTTGCTTCTGCCAGGGCTTTGCTCAGCTGAGTCAGTGCTGGAGCCCCACACGCTCAGGATTTTCCTCTCTGCCCTCAGACGCCCTGGCAGCCCTGGACCTGCAGCTGGAGGCAGGTCTTTAAACTGCTTGTTGCTCAGTAAAGAAATTCGGCTCTGTGGGTATGAGACCTCGAGCAGAAAAGTGGCATTAGAGGCATTTCATTAGCTTCCCACAGAGCAACAAGGGAGATTGTGGGTTGTCTCATGAATTCATAGAGTAGGAGGGGAGCAGCAGCCTCATTGAAAGGTATTTCAGGTTTTTCACAGAATCATAAAATCACAGAATGGTTCGGGTTGGAAGGGACCTTAAAGACCATCTAGTTCCAACCCCCTGCCCTGGGCAGGGACACCTCCCACCAGACCAGGCTGCTCCAAGCCCCATCCAGCCTGGCCTTGAACCCCTCCAGGGATGGGGCAGCCACAGCTTCTCTGGGCAGCCTGGGACAGGGGCTCACCACCCTCATAGTAAAGTATTTCTTCCTAGTAGCTCATCTAAATCTCCCCTCTTTTGGTTTAAAACTGTTACCCCTCATCCTATCACTGCACTCCCTGATAAAAAGTCCCTCCCCATCCTTACTGTAGGCCCCTTTAAGCACTAGAAAGGGCTGTAAGGTCTCCCTGGACCTTTCTCTTCTCCAGGCTGAACAACCCCAGCTCTCTCAGCCTGTCCTCACAGCAGAGGGGCTCCAGCCCCTCTGAGCATCTTTGTGGCCTCCTCTGGACCTGCTCCAACAGGTCCATGTCCTTCTTATGTTGGGGGCTGCAGAGCTGACTGGTGCTCTAGGTGGGTTCTCACGAGAGCAGAGTAGAGGGGCAGAATCACTTCCTTTGACCCGATGGCCACACTTCATTTAACCATCACAGCCCAATTTCTTCATCTCTTTCTCACCCAGAAGGTAGGAGCAGAGGTATTCCTGCAGGGTCACTGGTGGCTTGGGAAGAGAGCAGAGGGACCCTCGCACTGAGCTGTGCCGGGGAAAACAAGGGCTGGACCAGCCAAGAAGTGAGGAGGAAAGCACAGAGCAGCAGGTTGACCCAACCACTTATTTATGTCTCAAATGACATTTCTGTTCCACTTCCCCTGCCCAGAGAAAAACAAAGAGCCTCCAAAGCAAAAGGGATTTATTTGGTCTGCCATGCCAGAAAAGCCCAGGCAGACAACAGAGAGGATGAGAAGGCTGATCTCCGCTCGATGTCCGAGGGCAAACACATGACTGCGTCATGGAGGGATGCTCACTCGAACTGTTCTCATGCATTTCCATGGGAACGGGGCAACTGTTTTTGTTTCTTCTTTTTAATATTTCTTTTATGATTATTTCTGAAATACCCTGCTAACTGGAGACTTGGCCTTAAGAGATAAGGAAGAGGAAATGTCACAGAATGTTGTTAATAAATTATTTTTCCCATTTCTTGATGCCAGGAAAAGCAGCTCTTTTGGAGGAAAACAGATCATGGGTTATGCTTTCTTCAAATTATGTGTTTCAGAGATGTTATAAATTTCAATAACACCAATAGGTATAGCATGTTACTTGGAAGCTGGCAGCAAAGAAAACTTTTTCTGTAGTAAAAGAAAACATCTTAAAACCTGATCCTCTTCTCTTGTGCATATATAGCTGATTCAGGCTAGTTTTGAGATTACAATAAATTCTTCTTCACATACAAAAAAGAGGGCTTCATTTTGCTCCCCACAGATACAAGATGAAGAGCTAATTCCTGTCTCAAGAAATAAATCTTATAATTGCAGCTGGAAACAGCAATTCTTGCCAGGAAAGCAGGACAGCTGTGATTTTACACAACTTCCAGTAGCTGTATTTACACTGTTCAGGTTGAAAGTTTCCATCTTGGTGCCAGTCTCTGCCACAGTGTACGGAAAAAATAGTTTCCAAACTGTCAACCGTCTCTGGGGCTGTCTGCAACTGAAAAATATTTTATTTTTCTCTACATATTTTTGCTGATTTTTTTACCATCATTGTCTTGAACGAAGAGCTGGAGTTCGATGAGGACATTTTTATATCAAGTCTATTATTTCTGTGGAAAATCCACCCCAATTCAGGTAGGTTATAATAAATGGTTGAGAGTTCTTCAGCTGCAGACACTCAGCCAAGTCTCCTTCTTAACCAGCTTCGCTGTCCCAGTATAATGGACCACAGTAGCACTGGCCACTTGTGGGATCCCAAGCATTGTACCAAAGCTGAGTAATACAGTACGGTATGATGGTCCAAGACAGACAGTCTAGTCAAAAAACTTCTAGGGGATCTGGATCTAGGGGAACAAGGCTGTTTTCCACGCCAGGGAGCCTGTAACACCATGAAAGCTCACCTAGCTCAAAAAACACCTCCTGCTCTCTTGTGTCCTCATGGCACAAGAGAGCACAGCAGTACCAGCTGCTTTTCCTCATAGCCCTGATGTTAGAGATGCTCCCCTGATAATCCACATCCCTCCCACAGGCAGGTAACAGTTGCACCAAACACAAGCCACCGCACTCCCAGTGCCACAGCCCCGCGGCGCTTACCCTTAAATGGCCCATGACAAAGAAGGGTTGTGAGCTGGAGCATGGCTCAGGTGAAATAAATTAATCCATCACCCCCCCAGCAAGGAGGGAGCTGCAGGAGGGTGGCAGGAGGACACTTAAAGGTGATGTCAACGCGGTGGACAAATTGGTAAGAGCAGTTTAGGGGAATCATCTTTAAATCCCCCATGGCGGATGTCACCAACAAAGCACTTGGATGAGATTTGTCAGGACAGGGTCCTGAGCATCAGTCAGACACCATGAGCATCCCGAGCATCAGTCAGACCTCATGAGCATACGAGATCCATCCAAGGCTCAGTATCACATACATCACTTCCAGCATCTCACCTCCACGAGGCACTGATGATTGCTGCTCTGGGCCCCACTGCAATAGCATTTGCCATGTATGATCACTGGGAATGGCACACGCTGAGCTGCTGAGCATGCTAAGGGATGCATAGCATATGGTAGAATAATATAATTTTTATGTTGATATAGATTGTATAATAATATAATCTTACGTTTCTGTTGTTCCTTCAGTTCTCCTTTACATTTGATAACTATCACCCAAGCCCTCCCATGCAGGCACACCTGGAACTGGAGAGCTCTTTAACAACCCCTGCAGCAGCAACAAAGTCATTTAAGATAAGCAATGAGAAAGGATTTCACGTTCATTGGAGACCAGAAACCGGTTATGGGAGCAGACTACAAACCCCACGGAAAAGGTACAGGGACTCTGATGAAGATTATTAGGGTTTCAACAGGGATTGGGCAACATTAGATGATCAATGCAGGCACAAATCGCTGGCAGTACAGATCCTCCCAAACCAGTCACCCCTGGTAGGGAGACAAGAGGCTGCAGAGACAGATGGAGCTGCTGGGCTAAACCCTGCTGTATTTCTGCCTCCCAGGCGTCACCAAGTGCTTTCACTGGGACTGTGCAAAGGACACAGCCAGCATGGGCAGGCACACGCAGAGGCCACCGACCCACCGCACGTGGCACCAACGGACACACGCACGGCAGCTATTTGCCTGGGATTTGGGCCAAAGGGGCATCCCAGATAACTGGGCAGTTCCTTTATTTCAGTGGGTACCCAAGGAAATAAAATGGTAAACAGTTAATATTAAATCAAAACTGAATAAATAATACCAATGAAAGGTAAAATGAACAATAATAAACCAAAATTTAAATCCATGCTAGTAGAATAATTAGTAACAAAATTGATAACAATATAGATATTAAAAAATAATCACAAGGGTGGAGACAGCCAATACTGACACCTCAGTGACAGTGTCTGCTTTCAATATATGCCCTGATACACAGTTCGGCACACCATGCATAACACCACGGGAGTTTAAAACCATGGTTCAGTACCTTCCTCAGCACCCATCCTTGTCACCAAGCTCTCAGCTGCAGCCAAACCCCCAGGCTGGGAAGGGACCCTCCACGCAGACCTGGGCCAAAAGAGAGCCAGGACTACAAAACCCGCAGGACCAGCACACAAGGAACTGGGCTTTGGAGCCTGGTGGTACCACCAATGACCAAAGCAGGGAGAAGCCTTCACGCCAAAGCCTGATTCAGGTGCCCATCTATGTGGTTTACCCAAGAGTGATTTAATATTAAAGGAAATAAGCAGCGCCCAGGCCCAGGACTGGCAGGTTCCAGGTGAGTGCACATATTCAGATGAAAATCCTGAAGGTGCCAGACCTGGAGGATGACATACACTGATGTGCTGCAACACGCATGAACGCTTCAGCAGGTCTCTATGCTCGGGGCATGCTGGACAAGCAGAGACAGCAGATACCCAGCCTGTTGAGGTACAGCCTGAGGCAGAAGACATCAGCACTAATGAGGTGTTTGACATCTGCTAGGAGCCTTCACAGCCCCTGCACAATTATGCAGGTGAGCGTAAGGAGGAGATAATACACTGATAGTGGCTTGACATGGACCTATTGAACCTTAAATGGGGGGTGCAGGGGCTGCTCTCCTTGCAGCCATGCGGGTCATCTGGGGCCAGGGTATCTGGGGAGGGAAGCGGTTTCCACGCATCACCTTGCACTGAACCTGCCTGTTTCACACTTATGCAGGCAGTGGTACTTCACAACTCCAGCAAAACCTTTCAGTGGCAAAGTGAATGCCGCCCAGGAAGCCATCCATGGACCATGCAAATTGCAGCCAGACCTATGCCTTGAGCTGGGGAGGCTCCCTTGGCAGGTGAAACCCCAGCTGCAGAGCACCTTTGCTGCATGACCGGTCCCAGGATACCAGGCAACAGGCAACTGCTCAAGACCTCAGACATCTCTTTTCCAGCCCCATCCTTGCAAGTGCACTCCCGTGAGTCCAGCCTTGCAGCTACGTACAACTCACGTAACACCCAGGTCCCTCCCCAGACGCAGCTGATACGGGTGCTGTTTGCTATGAGGGGCCAGCACCTTGTCCCAGCTACCACAGTCACGGAACAAAAGCAAGCCCACCCTCTCCATATTTGCTTCCACAGCTCCCAGACCACATTCAGTAAGGTACAAAATCCATCAGACAAAACCGGCAAATATGAAGCCATCCTGCAGTGGACACAATCCTTGCCCACTTTGTCTTCCAGGCAAAACTAAAACATAGAATCATGGACTGGTTTGGGTTGGAAGGGACCTTAAAGATCATCGCTATGCAGTCACTATGGAAGGTGAGGCTGCTAACAGATGTATGCTGAAAAATACATGCACATATGAAAAGATGGTGCAGGATGCCCCTATTATAAAATTCATGATAGCTAAACACTTGCACACTTATCTCTGACTAGTGCAACACTGAATGCAAGCATAGTGTCATAGAATCATAGAATGGTTTGAATTGGAAGGGACCTTAATGATCATCTAGTTCCACTCCTCTGCCATGGGCAGGGACACCTCCCACCAGACCAGGCTGCTCAAAGCCTCATCCAGCCTGGCCTTGAATCCCTCCAGGGATGGGGCAGCCACAGCTTCTCTGGGCAACCTGTTCCAGCGCCTCACCACCCTCACAGTGAAAAATTTCTTCCTGAAAAACTACTTATTGTGTTATCTTTGCAAATATAACGTGTCTCCTGATCTGGTGGGTCTGACTTGGTAGGAAGCTTTTTTTGTACCAGCTGCAACTCGCCTAAAATGCATATCGTGACTTCAGATGCATCCAGCCGGGGACAGCTGACTCCTACCATGGCATCTAGAGACCTCCTGGCACTGCAGTTAGAGCTGTGGGCAGCCCAGGGACAGGCCATTGGGGCACCAGGTCCAGCCCCACTCAATGGAGGGAGGTTATAGCTGCACTCAGAGCACCCGCGACAGCTACCTAGTGCTGTGCACTGACTCACGGGCTAAACAGGCCTCAGAAAGGAAAATGTAATCACACTGTTTTAATTAAAGACAATGGAAGCTTTCCAGCCGCATTGTTACAGCCCATGTGGAGACTAAAATCCCTGTTCTGCTAAAAGGATAAAATAAAATGCATTGTCACGCTGGGGATCAAGCTGATCTGAACTTTGTGTTCTTTATCTGCTGTGTGCTTAATTCTTGGCGTTTTTTAATTGACTGCAGATTTTCTTCGGTTTCACAACTTTATCTCTGAAGCAGAGTCTTTGTACTCTTTAGAGAAATAGGCTTCGGGGTATATAAGCAGGGCTGGTGGGGGGCTTCGCACTGCTGATAAGTAATGATATGTTCTCTGCAGCAGGAGCCAGAGTCAAGTGAGATGCAACGTAGAGTCTTCACTGATGAGCAAGGAGTAGGAGGCAGCAGCATATTTCCAGCCATAAAACAGGGGGACATTAAGAAGTTATGCAGCTTTGGCAACACAGAGCTCAGCAGCCCAGTGGATAGAAAATGCATTGCAGATGCAGCAGCCTTGCTGGAAATCCATCAGGGAAGAGGTGGTAAGGACCTGTGCAGGCAATGGGCGGTACCCAGCAGTGATAGAGGGCAGCCGTGATGTCCAAGGCTGCTTCTCACAGATGGCCAAGGCTGCTTCTCAGACAGCAGGGAGAAAATGGTCCTCCTCCCAGCCACCACCTGAGTCCTCTGCCAGGACTGAGAAGGGGGATAAGACAAACTTTTTGATACATGATGAAAGACCTCAAAAACTACAGAGATTTGGGCTTTCAGAACAGGAGAGACTCTCAGGGTGTGCTCTAGCCACTGTGCTGGAGTTAACTTTTGGGAACTAAGTAGGTTTTTAGGTCTTCTCCTAAATGACTTGCATGCAAAGTCAAATGAGGTCTGAAAAGTTGGAACTGGAACCCAGCTTTTAGCAACCCATTTTACTGTTTTCTCCCATTCATTCCTCTTCTGTAGGGATGTTTTCCGATGTGCTATATTTTCTCTTTCTGAGGACATGTTTTTGGAGGAAAAGCCAAGGGCACTGCAGATTGATTTTCGGAGTTTCACTCAGACTCCATGGTGTAAGTAGCAATTCAGTAGGATAAGCTCATTCCTTTTTTTCAATTTTTATGGATTTCATTAAGAAGCATGAACAGACAAAAGTCCCTCTAAACAATCACATTACCAGCCTAATTTTCTAGACTTTCATTAAAGCAATTAAAGATAGAATGATGCAATGACCCAGTTCGGGACCCAATTAAGACTGAATCAATAAATCAGTAGGTTTAAATCACCACCATAAGGCCATAGATAATCAAAACAAGTTATGAGGCTGATGCTAAACAAAATTACTGTGTATAACATGGCCACAGAATTTAAAGAAGGAAATACTTTCAAATAGATATCCCCAGCTCATCTTAGTATAAGCAACTTGGTGGTGATGGGCACAACCTGGTGCAGGTCTGTCAGCATGCTGGGGAACATTGCCTGGGTGCCCAGCAAAACAACCGCCCCCCAGCTATCCAGTGGTTGTATGTAGCCCTGTGCACAGTGACTTCCAGGCATGGGTGTCTGGACCCCATCCATATGTTCAGCCACATTTGGAGATAAACCATCTCGTCCGTCTGTCACCACCTCCTTTGCTCAGATAAGTAAATGTCCCAGGTGTCATGCTAACAAATCCTTCTTAACCACAGCTGCTGGCTCGTTCTTGAAGAGTTGGCTCTTTCTTGTCTTTTTGCCCGTGGAATGGATGAATGGTCAGTTCTGTCCATAGATTTAATGTGAATCATTGGTAAACCCAAACATATGACACCTGCTGCATAATGTGACTTTTCCACCCCAAATGATCCTCTTGGCCAGCATCATGGCAAGTTGTCATTGAGAAAAACATTTAGACTACTGACCCTATCAACATGCACAAACACTCAGCTTCTCTGTGGAATAAAAGGAAAACAAAGTGTGAAGGCTGAAAGCAAAATCTGAATTCTTCCTTTGTCCCTTGGAATCTTTAACTGGATTTGTTAGTGAAGGCTCAGTCGATGCTGCAGTCTGTTGCCCTGAGCTAGTGAAGCCCCTGACCAGGGACGTTGTGGAGTATCCATCCCTGGTGATATTCAAAAGCCATCTAGACATAGTCCTGGAAACTTGCTCTTGGTGACCTTGCTTGAGCAAGGGAGTTAAACTACATGACTTTCAAGAGATCTCTGCAAAGCACATCAGGAATGAGCATGTAACTACTACAAATACTTAGGGAGGAAAGAAGAAGTGTAAGTCCCTCGACACGAGCCTTCGAGGTGATTGATTATCAGTTTACTCTGCAGTAGACTCTGATGTTGACATGTTTGGTGGCATTGTCTTAAGAATTCAGCCCAGCCTGAAAATAGCTGAATTCCGTCTCTAAATATTGTGACCTAAAAGTACCCGAAAGCTTGACCTCTTTCATCTTTTCACACTTGAAATACATGATAAAATCCTGTAATTTGTGGACTGAAAAGGCATAGTATGGTTCTATGCCATAGAATCAGTGAGGTTGGAAGGGACCTTTAAGATCATCAAGTCCAACCATTAACTTACCCTGACAAAAACCACTTCTAAACCATGTCCCTCAGTACCAAAGCTACCCTTTTCTTAAACACCTCCAGGGATGGGGAATCCACCACCTCCCTGGGCAGCCTATCCCAATGTTTGATAACCCTTTCAGTGAAAAAATGTTTCCTGATATCCAATCTAAACCTGCCCTGACATAACTTGAACCTGTTTCCTCTTGTCCTATCCCTTGTCCCCAGGGAGAAGAGCTCAGCCCCCATCTCTCTACACCCTCCTTTCAGGGAGTTGTAGAGGGTGATGAGGTCTCCCCTCAGCCTCCTCTTCTCCAGGCTAAACAACCCCAGCTCCCTCAGTCGTTCCTCGTAAGGTTTGTCCTCCAGACCCCTCACCAGCTTCGTAGCCCTTCTCTGGACACGCTCCAACACCTCAATGTCCTTCCTGTAGTGAGGGGCCCAAAACTGAACGCAGTACTCGAGGTGGGGCCTCACCAGTGCCGAGTACAGGGGGATGATCCCTTCCCTAGTCCGGCTCACCACACTATTCCTGATACAGGCCAGGATGCTGTTGGCCTTCTTGCCCACCTGGGCACACTGCTGGCTCATATTCAGCCGACTGTCCACCAACACCCTCAGGTCTTCTGCCGGGCAGCTTTTGAGCCACTCCGCCCCGAGCCTGTAGCGCTGCTTGGGGTTGTTGTGACCCAAGTGCAGGACCCGGCACTTGGCCTTGTTGAACCTCATGCCATTGGCCTCAGCCCATCGATCCAGCCTGTCCAGATCCCTCTGCAGAGCCAACCTACCCTCCAGCAGATCAACACTCCCGCCTAGTTTAGTGTCATCTGCAAACTTACTGAGGGTGCATTCGATCCCCTCGTCCAGATCATTGATAAAGATATTAAAGAGAACCGGCCCCAGCACCGATCCCTGGGGGACACCACTTGTGACCGGACACCAACTGGATTTAACTCCATTCCCCACCACTCTCTGGGCACGGCCATCCAGCCAGTTCTTTACCCAGCGAAGAGTACACCTGTCCAGGCCATGAGTAGCCAGTTTCTCCAGGAGAATGCTGGGGGAAACGGTGTCAAAAGCTTTGCAAAAATCCAGGTAGATGACATCCACAGCTTTTCCCTCATCCACTAAGTGGGTCACCTTATCATAGAAGGAGACCAGGTTTGACAGGCATGACCTGCCTTTCATGAACCCATGCTGGCTGGGCCTGATCACCCTGTTCTCCTGCATGTGCCGTGTCATGGCACTGAGGATGATCTGTTCCATGGCCTTCCCAGGCACTGAGGTCAGACTGACTGGCCTGTAGTTCCCTGGATCCTCCTTCTGGCCCTTCTTGTGGATGGGTGTCACATTTGCCAACCTCCAGTCAACTGGGAAAACCTTCAGTTTATGCCATGTTGTCCCTCTGCTTTGGTCTGGCAGAGACATTATAATAATATAATGTAGTAAAATATAGTATAGTATAGCTTAGGATAGGATAGGATAGTTTAGTATAGTTTAATGTAATATGATATGGTATGGTAAGGTATGATATTATGTAGTATAATGTAATATAATATAATAAAATAATAGATTGCATTGTATTGTACTGTACTGTATTTTATATATTACTTCTCCAGTGTGTGTCCATCATGTACCCGTGTTCTGTCTGTTGAGAACAGTTTATCCGTCAGCTCCCATTGAAGGTCACTATGGGCTCACCACAGCTATAAGTGGTGGCACAGATTTTCCTCGTGGTGGACCAGGGATCTGATCCACTTAGGTGCTACGTTGTGCTGTGGTGGATCAGAGAATGGGGAGGAAAGTTAAATTTCAGATGCTACTTTGAGCAAATGCAGGCTTGAAGTATGTCTTATATAAATGTGGTATGTGACCGTTCAGTATGGAGGGTACCTGCCCAGCTGGCTTACAACAAAAAGCAGTATCTGTTTGAGATTTATTATGCATTTCTGGTCACTGCTAGACTGCAAGCTGAGGCAGAGATGTGAACACAACTCTTGCTTCTGCCCTAAAGAAAGAAAATGAAAAACATACAAGAACCTATATGGCGCCAAAGAAAGCACAAAGCTCATGAGTCCGATGAGGACAACAAATTGCCTCTCAACTTTATTATTATTATTAGTTTCCCTAAACAAAACACTTTTATGAAGCAGCTAAATGAACCATTAATTGACCATAATGTTATCAGAATACTGTAATTATCAAAAGAAAAAAACCTAAAGATGAAAACAGAAAAGAAACTTTTAAATTCAGCATAAGCAGACAGAGTTTGGAAGTCAGGAATTTATCCCAATGTAATGCAGAAAGCCCAAACGCCAAACAATCTGGAACTACTCAATTGAATACTTGCAGTGCTGATCCAGATGGTCCTTCTTCCCCACCCCCACAGTTATAAAAATGGTTATCATCACAGTAAGTCAGCATTGTTGAGAGGCCCCACCAAAACAGGGACTCAGATGTGCTGGGCAGGGCATATATCCACAGAAATGAAAGTAGACCTTCTCCCTGCAGATGTTCAGAGCTGGGAGGAAGTGTAGTATAATGAGAACAGCATGTCCCTTTGTCCCTGTGGCAGTTTACCGTGTCCTGGGATTGCTCTGGGACAGCACAGGCCTATGTTCTCTCCTCACGGAGTTCCCAAAGGGATCCTCAGAAACCCATACCTGAAAATATGGTTTTGTGTATGCACAGACAAGCTAGGATGTAGGTTTGGCCTTAAGGATGAAATTCAGTGAAGGCAAAACCTGAGAAAGGGTAGGACTGTCTATGCTACAAGGAAACAAGTGCTGTGGATGAAAGCCCTCTGCAGAATGTCTCCTCTTCAGCATCGCCTGGCTGTGGGGGCCCTGAACTACAGGGGGTCTATCCCTGCTCAGCTTGGGTCTTCACAGTTGGGCACCTGCACGTGTTCCTTTTCAAGAGGTATCAGTCACGCAAAACTCCTCTTAACTGCAAAAGAAGAGCTGCCCATAGTTTGCGAGCCCTGTTTCTGTTGAGGGACAGTGCTGAAGACCAAAGGACCTGAGAAACGGCCTTGGTATCGCATGAAGAAAGGCTGATGTGTGGCATAAGCCAGACCCTCAGTGCATACCAACACTCAGAAAGTCTTCAAAATAAGGACAGTCCCCTTCCCTCCAGTGCAAACATGGCTGTGGATCTTGGCAAGATTGCAAGCATAATATTTTCTATAGCCCCATCTTGGTCTCGTCCCTCTGGTTTCTCTGTACTGATATTATATCTCACTTGTTTCAAACAGCCAAGAATTTGTTGCTAAGTGAAGAAAATGCACAAAGATCAAGTAAATACTGACATGACATCAAGAGCCTATCTTACAGCATCAGGTTTTCCATGGGCCTGGCGTGATCTTCTGTCCTGTCTTACCGAGAGCTAGGAAAAGCTTAGTGCACGCTAGGTGACCACTGAGCCTACAGAGGAACTGTGAAAACCAAGACATGAGAAGAAGGTTTTCCTGGATGAAATTTTTATTTCATGGTGAAATGTGGGACTGGGGAGTTTTTCTACAGGATCTGCTCTTCCTCCTGACCCTGCAAACCATGAGTCTGTGCCTCAGAGTCACACTGTGCCTCCAACCCATCCCCTGTCTTTGTACATGGATGTGCTTTTCCAAGATGTACCTTCCCATGGATGTGTTTTTCCAGAGCACAAAAGGGAGGTCATCTCATTTCTCCTGGTACAGTCCAGCACCTAATCTAGTTCTGTGCCCACAGTTGCATACCACAGCTTTGAAACAGTAATCAGACTGGTTCTGGTGGTTGTTTCTTCATCCACAATATAAACTCTGATTAAGTAACTTACCTTTCTCTTTCTGTTGCTATGAGTTGGCCATTATCACAGCTGTTCATTTTAGTGAACCAGATGTCTGAAAACACCTGGATTCAACCTCAAGCACGGGCCCACCTTCCTGCTGGGTGCCCAACGCTTGTCTGTGCGTAGTGATCTTCCCAGCCATTTTTAAAGAGGAAGAAATTCTTGTGTACCAGTGACTTAAAGCCAGAAAAGCAGAAATCAAAGTGGGTAAAATTAAAAAAAAAAAAAGGTGGGGGGAGGGAAGCAGTGATAATACACACTGGGAACACAGTCTGGAGGAAAAAGAAGCAAATGATGGAGCACACACAGCAGCCGTTGGAGCCCACTGCTGACTGCAAAAGGACTCAGAAACACTAGCAAAAATCCCATCTTCTTTCATGATTCCCCCCACAGGCTGTGTAAATCACCAGGACCAGCTCAAAGGGGCAGCACTCTCCAACAACTGCATCTCCTGTACCCAGCCCCACAGAGATATTCTCAGCCCCCAGGAGACAGCCGCGTCTCTATATGCTGACACTCAGCATTACTTCCGACAGCAGCTTTAGGAAACACCTGAAAGACAAATCATCCCTTTAATCCATTTCCGTATGGAGTGAATTGGGGAGGACAACAATCTCACTGTCCTCTGCGACATATAGGGACATCGTTGCATAAAACACAATGGAGCAGTGAAGCAGCCATAGAAATGATTCACTCCCTTTCTTGCACGTGGGTGGAGACTCATGCACTCAAAAACATCAGACTTCACATCGGGGTGATTTAATTGGATTTATTGGAGGAAAACAATTAGTCATCTCTTTAAATTGTCATTATGATAGAAATCTCGATATGTATACATGATTGTCAAGGCAGAGAACCACTTGCGACGTAGCCCCATTAACAATTTGCAGTATTGCAAACTCATTATGCAGATAAAACTTTTGCAATGCCTTAATACATGCATGGAGTAAATACACATTCTCCCTTCTGTTTGGACACGGATGCTGTTATGAATTTGTATCAATCACAAGACCTGCAATATTAGGCACACTGACATTCCTTGATTAAGGTTTAAGCCTTTGTAGAAAACATGCTTGCAATTTCATTAAAAGTCAACTGAGAGATGGTTTGCAGTTGGGGATATTTGGGGAGTCACTAGTCTGGGCAGACTGGGCTGTTTTTCATTGTTTGCTGATCCAAACCGATTATCTATCAAAAAAAGGCCCAAACTGACCAAAATGCTGTTTCTCAACTAGAGGCCAATGTGCAACAGGACGCTGACGCGTTGACCAGAAACAGGAGTCACACTGTCTCTCCTTCTGAGCTACAACCTTCCATGATTTTCACTTTGGGGGTCGTGCTACAGCTTGATCTAGCAAGACACGGGATGTGTGATGCCATGCTGGGCTCAAGGGATGCAGATGAGAGATGGAAAAGCTTGGAGCTACCCTGAGCATCCCCCTAGGAGCTCTCACCCACCAGAAACCACAGCACACATCCACCTCCTCCTGGAGCCTCGCACCATGTGCCCCCTCAGCAATCTGAATTCAGGCTGTGTTACAACCATTATTAATGATGACTTTTTATGCCGCCACTTAGTGTTTCAGCAATGACACAGCATCCTGGCTGAGCACCAGCCTTGAAGGTGGGCTAAAGACTTCTTGGTGCTTTCAGCCACCACGGAGCAGTCCCTTGCAGGATTTCCAAGGACTCTTACTTGCTCCCTATGCCACCAGCATGGTGTTTTCTTTCCAGCCCCGTTGCTTGGCATGTCCTTGCCAGGAACCCAGAGCAGTTTCCCATCCCTTTCAGATGGCTCTGCTTTGAATACAACTTGAGCTTCATCCACACTCACACAGCAACAACTCAGGAGCTGGGACTAATGCCCTGCTGATGCCCACAAGAGGACTGGTCTGAAGCTGCTACAAGTACCATGTGGCCATCCTGCATCCTGCCTTAGAAAGACCAGCAAAAATGAAAATGGGCCAATGGTTAAGGGAAGAGAAGACAAGGGCATGATTTCCATGTGGAAGAAGGAGAAGTACCACTCCAAACTCTTCCACGGATAAATGGCGGCACTACATGGAGGTTCAACGATTAAATGATAGTATTTAGGTGGTGGTGCTTTAGAAAGGATGGGACAATCAGCTCAGCTCTCTGCCCTATTTTGTGCAGGCAAATAATCACAGCATCTTGGTCCCCAAAACGCAGTTCATTCTGCAAGAGGTGAGAAAGAAATATCTTGTAGGAAGAGAAAAATACTAAGAATTGAGTGAACCAGTCCAAGATTTGACTAAGAAAAACGAACCAAAAGAAAAAAACAAAGAGACACAGCAACATGCTTCTTACTAGTCCTGAGCATTAGCAACCCAGGGAAGGAAGTTTTGATGCAGATCGAATTTTTAAGCGTTGTATTCAAAAAGGGATCCTCCCCTCCCCGACTCCCTGTTTCTAGACGTGTGTACGTGACTGCTGCATAGTTTTAAGCTGCTCTGGATGGTGACTCTTCCCATACATGCTGCAGAGCTTTCAACAGAAAGACAAAATACATTACCAGGCTTTGCAGTATCTTGTTTACAGAACACCAGCTTTTGCATTTACTCAAACTTAATGATGGATTTCGAGTTACAGATACATTGAGTCATTTAAAAGCAAAACGTAGAATTAAACCCCTCGAAGAAAATGTTGAGTTGAATGTGCATAAAGAAAAGGTTTGGGAAATACAGAAACAGTGAACAGCAGTTTAATACATGCAGTGCAGTATCATGCATTTATTGGACATTTGTTGTCATCATTAGTTCAGCAGTGTTTTTTTCACAACGCTTGCGAACGTACATGCCCTGATTCCACTCTGGAGTATGTAAAAAATGTAGGAGCTGCACTTCTGACCTTATCATTTATGAAGAGGAGGGAAAAAATAGCTACCTGGACAGATCAGTGGCACGGTTCATGGTGGGGACGGGGTCTTGAAAACCAGAGTCTGGGCTAAAGAGCTTTTATCCACTGTTACAAACACTATTTACACAGTTTTGACCCAACCGTGCAAAGTCAGACCAAAAATCCTGAACCAACTCCTGACCTCCCACTGGTGGGATCTGTGATCCCTGGGGCCACAACACGCACACACACACACACACACACACGTGTGTCATGGAGAACGGACCATCCCAGCAGAGAGGACGGGAAGGCAGGACCCTGCTGCAGGCATGCGGGGAAAAACGAAAGGAAGGGATTGTGTAAAACTTGCTGCTGGGCAAGAAATCTGGAATGACTAATTTACCAGGGGAAACTCTGTTCGTGCAATGTTTGTGAGCCGGTTGCCATTTCCTCACTCAGCCATTGCTCACAGTGATCTGCCAACTAATCCTCCACGCTTGGTTCCGATGCTGTCTTCCTTGGATACCGTAGTCTTTGTGTGTGTTTCCTCTTTTTGCTTGAATGAGTGTAATTGTTAGCATCAGGTTTCTGGTGCAAATAAACATGATAACAAAGTTCTGGGATGCATTCAGGCCCCAGTTCTTTTGGATAAATACGCATGGGAGCAAGAAGGCAACTAATCCCATTAAATGGGAATTTACGTACACTGAAAGGATGATACTCCTGTACGTCAGGGCTCAGTCATTATTTTGCCAGTAGAAGAATACCCTGACTCTTTTGAAAGAGAAAAAGCAACAGGCTACAGTCTGCATGAACTTGTTGGCAAAAACAACCTGGTGTTTTTATGCAATGCTCACCTAGTGCTGTTCTGCTCTGGAGCTGTTGTCATGGGGGCAAATAATAGCACATATTCCCTATATCCAATGCAGTTAATGTCAAGTTGACATCAAAGGAAAATATTCTGACTGTTCCCCAGTGCCTAAAAGGTTTCTAGCTTTCCCTGGGGGCTTGTTTCCCTAAAAACAGGGTCACTCTTAAGGAAGGGGCAGCCTCAGGGGCAGCTGCCACTGCATTTCTTAGGCACCCTGGAGGTCCACGTTCTGTTTTGCAGAGGGTTTTGGGAGAAAAGCCAGAGGTCAGGGGCTGTGATGGCTCACGGGGCTGGGAAAAGCTTTGGAGAAGCCCTGAAGTCCCTCAGGCCTGGGCAGGAACCCAGAAGGAGGAAAACTGGTTACAGAAAAAATACTATCAATAGCCATGGAGGAATGTAGGACACAGTGGAAACGCCTATCTAATGCCTACTGCAGAACTACATGGAGATGTCTACCAGTGGGCTGACACCCCTTTTTGTGCTTTGATTCCTATTGGGAATAAGCCTACATCATTTCTTGGTTTTATTTCAGCACCACAACCATAACCCTACTATTCTAATGGTACCTGTACAATAGCAACCAGGACAGAAGGGACATCACCAACAGAGTAACACGGTCTCAGGAAAGCATAACTGCCAGGTTTTCCCTGTAATCCTTCTTCCCCACTAGCCGTGCCGCGGGGCCAATATCCACTTCGCGCTGCAGAAGGGATATTCCAGCAGAAAGTTAGGATGCACTGGGAATGAAGTCACATGCAAAATCAGCAGTGGAAGCCCCTGCCACTGCAACACTGACTGACAGCTCGCAGAGTTCACGGGCAGCCTGTCCTCACAACTTCTTCTGCAGGCTAAGGGGCCAGCCGGAGGTTTTCTGGATTTTGTTTGTTTGTTTGTTTTCCCAGCAAGAGCACGGCTGTTGGCATCAGAGATGGCCTCTGTGACTCTGGAGGTAAAAATCAACAATCAAAGCTGCAAGCAAAGAAAAAGAAGGCGAAGGAGCTGAGGAAAACAAGTTACAAAGGAAAAACACATCGGTGCCAGTAAAGTAAAGCGGAAAAGGGTAACAGGCAGGTGAGCCCAGGCTGAAGTCCTCACGTGAGGAGCAAATCACACATGGTTTAGTAGGACAGTCCATTGGGAAAGAGCCCAGAGGGTTTTTCTACCTGCTCCTTCATGGCAAGGCCAGTTGGGGATTTGTTTTGAATCTTCCACTTCTGGGCTATTAGCCCTTTCCCCACACGCACACCTTATTTACTCCTGGTTTTGCATTCATTTGTGAGAGTGGCTGAGCAGAGGTGGATTGGGGCAGGGGAAGGACTTGCAGTGGCACTGGAGCATCCCCGGCAAGCGATGCCCGAGTGTTTGCCGTACCAGGCTGTGCTGCCGAGGGGCAAGTGGCTCCAGCCCCCTCCATAAACCTGGCCTGGGTGCTGCTAAGTCATCCTAATTAGCAGATTTATCCCAATTTAAACTGAGAGGTTTTAATCAAGAGATACTTCAGGACTCAATGCCAAGACAGACCTGTGAGCATGTGGTGAACCTCCGGTCAGGTCTCCAGCTGTGTTTCGCTGATACAAAAGAAGAGGCTTCCCAGCACCCAAAATTGCAGCAGAAAGAAACAATTTTGCTTTTAAGTGCTTCTGTTTCTTGTCTTAAGATCCCAGCAGTTGATAGCAAGCCAAAGAGAACGATGATAAATTACACAACTACGGCAGAATATTACTTGCAGGAAGGAAAACAAATCACCCTAATTCCAAGCGTGGAGGGAAAGAATACCCCTCTCAACAAAAAACACAGAAAGCACCCAGCAAAGAGGAGCACCCAGCAATGGGACACCTCCCCCCAGCTGCAGGACAGTCGTTTTCTGCCTTCGCTCCCATCACTGCTCTTTGTTTTGCACATGGAAATCCATTTGATTTATTTATTTTGGCAAGATACGTTTGGACACTGTGTTTTGATTAGTGGCCTCAGCAACTGCATCAGGTTCAACCCAGACCTCAGATTTCAGAAGAGAAGGCAAAGAGGGAACACTTCAGCCCTAACCTTTAAAACCACTCTGCAAAGACAAAAATATTCCCTAACCAAATCCTGCTTTTGGTTGCATGTGTGTAAACGTGGGGAGCCCCACTGATGCCAAGCTGGGAGACTGCCCATTGGAGCGGAACAGGGCCAGCTATTACGAAAATCATGGGGGTTCAAAGTAACTTGAATTTCTTGAGATAGGAGTCTCTCCTAAACTAAGCTTCCTTGTCAGGCTGGCAAAATAAAGTGGCCTTAGAATGAGCTTAAATTGTGTTATAGTCCTTTTCAGATACCTTTGCAGCAGGACATAAAGAGCCCCAAGCTTAAATGCTGATAAAGCTCTTCCTACTCTTTGTCAGTGGGGCAGGATCACGCTGTGTCAGCAGCCTGGGGATGGAGACTTGCAGCGAGGAGATCCCCTGCCCTTCACTCTGCCTAAATTTCAGTCAGCAGTCCTCATGGGGGAAATTATAATGAGTTTTGCTACAAGCCCCCAGGAGACCCATACCTGGCATCTTTCCTAAAGTGAGAAATTGAAGTTGAAGCCTTTCTGCGTGAACATCCATGCTGGTTACACCACCGTCAGGGTAACCAGAGGCTCCCAGGGACTTGCTCAGGTGTGCCACAGCCCTACAAAACCAGGGAGTAGCTTAATACTGAGGAAACGAGAGATCTTTCAGGTGAAACAGGTTTCAGTGCCACCAAAGCAGTAGCCTCTTCAAAGAGAGCCAGTGCTCACTGCCACCTGCTTTTTGCACTCAAAATACAATGGATGAAATCCCAGCTCTGCTGGTCGAAGCCAGCAAACTGAAGCTGAAGCAGAATTTTGAAGTCTTAATGAAAAATATGTACCTTATGGCTTTTCCCAGCATGGTTACCTTTGCCTGATACATTCAGCTGTGTCTGTGACTGCCTTTCACAATTTTTTGTGTCGGATAAATGAGGTGAGCGTGGCAATAAGCACTCTCTTGGGGAATGGCTTGTGCCTCTGGCTGGGGATGAACCTGCCTTGGGTCTAAGAGTCTCACAGCGGCCGGGGAAGGGTGCCTGCCTCCCTTCTTGCCTCCTCGTGGGGAAATCACAGCTGGGAATGGTGTAGAAGTAACCTGGAGCCCTTTGGCAAATCTGGGCAGATTTGCTCTCCTCTCTATTTTGAGCTGCTTTGATGCACGGCTGCACAACACTCACGGTGCTCGTTCCTAAATGGTGCACCAGCACATGGAGCCTGGAAAGTGGATGTATTTAGTAATTAAAAAAAAAAGGGGGGGGGGGGAATTGGGCTTTATTTTGTGTGGAANNNNAAATTGTGCTTGTTTTGTGTGTGAGCTTCTGGGGAGGAGGTGGAGGCAATGCCACCACCGTCCCTGCATACGCCCCTGCCTTTCAGCGAGGTCCTGCTTTCCCAGCTCAGTGCTCCTCACCAGCCAGAGCTGAGCGTGGTGGAGCAACGCTACACCAGATCCTGCACTTTGGCACCGAAAAACCTGTCAGTGCTTCACGGAGCGATGCAAGCATCACCCCTCTCCCTGGGGGTGAAACCCAGGCACACAGAGGTTAAGGTCCAAACTTTGCTATTTGGTTTCCGATACTCTGTTTTGGCCACTCTGGGAGATGCTGAGCATCAGCAGCGCCAGGCAAAGGTGCCTGGTGGAGCTGCAGGTGCTCAGCACCTCTGGCACGGAGCCCTCGGGCTGGATGGGAGGAGGCTGGTGAATTAAATGTCTTGCTCGAGGGCAGCCCAGCGAGTCAGTGGCAGAGGATGACTATAACTCCTGGCCCATCATCTTCCTTTTCTTTTGCTCTGCTCATTCGGAGGAGACAGGAGCTGCAGGAGGAGAACGTGCTCTGCCATTTTATTTGCTCAGCTCTGGTGGGCTCCGTAAATCTGCCTCTCCTCTGAAAGAAGGGTGCTGCAGATCCCCAGCACTACAAGAATGAGGTCAAGGATGAGCTGACTCCCAGCTGGTGGCAATTTAACTCTCACCATGGCTTTCAAGGAGGAGGAGGGGAGGGAAAGCAGCAGTTTCCTAATCTGAGCAGTAACAGCTCTGCTAAAGCCAGACAGCCTTGCAGTCCAATTTGAGGAGCGAGAAATGGCATGCCATTGAAATCCTCCCCTGTTGCAAAGTTAACGTCAATTCCTACCTACAGAAGTAGCCTATCCTCCAGCAAACTGGAAGGAGGGACATTACTGGAAGTACTCTTTAAAAGAAAAAAAATATAATGCTCAGAAAAGTATCTCTATTTAAATAATCCAGTTGAGATGTTTGTAGTTAATGGAAAAAAAAATACAACATATACTGTTACCTACACTGAGAAAAGAGTAAATCACTGGGGAAAAGAATGAGTGTTCATTAGTTAGAACATTGCTAGACTCACATATATATATATATTTATATATATGTATATATATGTACAGCACCAGAGACTGTTAGATCCGTTCCCCCTGGAGTCATTGCAGTTTGTGATAAATGAAACATTTCAGAATTGCAGTATAAAATATGGCCATAAAAAAATCTTCTTTCTTCTAGTCCTTCGCTGAGCGTGCGCTGCGGGGTGGGATGGCGCAGAGGAGCCCTGCCAGCCCGGCCACCTGCCCGCTCCTCACCGCCCCGGCGCTCACTTGCTCCCTGTGTGCACTGTGGTCACTGTGGTGGGTCTGGGTCTCCGGTCCCCTCCTACCGCAGAAACGCCCGAAGAAGCAGATGAAACAAAACTACAGAGAGTGGATGGAGACATACCTAAAAGGAAAGCCAGAAACACGGTTAGAAATGTTATTTTTGGAGGTGGGAATGTGGGCAAGCTGCATTGCTTTCATAGCACGCTACAGGAAGGACGGGACGGTGCAGACGGTGCTCCTGCTCTTCCTGCAGTGGAGGGTTGGCTGGGTACCTCCATGGGGCATCTTCTGCCCTCCTGCCCCACAGCCGTTCGTCTACTGCCACCACTGGCAGTTGCATATGCATGTCGCAGTGAATAAATGTCCAGCTTTGGTATGTGTTCAACCAGACCGGTTACCACATTTCTGGGGTTGAAGACAAAGAGTTGCAGGATTCAAAAATCCCTCCAGCATTGTACTTGCTCAGAATAATTTTTGGGCACGTTAAAGATGACTCAACTTCTCATCATGGCCATCTCACTAAACGAACAGACTGTACACCTTGACTAAAAAAACTTCCCCAGGCATTCTGCAAAGATGCTGATAAAAAAGTATAGTGGGTCAAATTCACTGCTGAGTTCCAGAAAACCTAGAGGGAATGTAAATTTGTGTGACTTGGACATCATTTTAGCAACAGCTTATGTCGCTCCAGGTTTCGCTGGTTCATCTCCAGGACTTCCAGCTAAGAGATGTAGGTTGACGCAGGCTGAGTATCTGGACTCAAAATTTACCCAGGTAGTTCCTTTTGAACTAATCAAAGACTTCTGACAGATAGTTTGTATGAAAAAAAAAGGTTTTTTAGCTAAACTGTTTATAGAAAGTGTCCGCTTCCAGTGAACCCTCCACCACAGCTTTAAAAACCAAAACCCCCCAGTGCTTAACCCCTGAAAACCCAAAGTAGGCTGGGTTTTGAATGACAGGTTTGAGATTTTGCTATTCCAGCACAATGTCCGCAGTTTCTATGGAAAGCATTAATGAAGAGAAATAAAATATATCCTTGCCAGAGCTTTTGGCGGATGAACTACCCCTCTCCCAGCAGCTGTTGAGACCCCACAAGGGAGATCCTTAGACTTCGCTGGCACGTGCAGCTCTCCATGCAGTTTGGTAGCCTTGTAGGCACTGATGCAACGGCAACTCTGGTATGGGAAAAGCTGCTGAACAGGGACCTGGCACGGTCACCTTGCTCTGACAAGATGCAAGCTCACAGTGATTAGAAACACTGTTCGTTTTTTCCAGCCTGGTGAATAACGGATGGATGAAATCTATATTAACATATTCTCAGACTGGAGTTTGATACGGCCCCTTGACTGCTCAAGACGTTTTCAATGCCTGTTACGACTTTTACCAACTTTTCCGTGCTTCAAGGTGGTATTTCAGCCTCAGGGATGAGTATTCTCTACCTATACTCAGCCACATCCCGTTTCACAACTGTATCGACTTTTAACATCTTGGCTTCACGCTGCAATTTATCTGTTACCTTAAAAATACAGAGCTCCAGGTGCTGCACTTAATCTAGGGAGTCCAATCATGTCTAAACAGAATAAACCAGGCATGGGCTGAGAATCAAGCCAATACACTTGAGAAATCCCGACTGATTCGCTTAGACTTTTCTGACAGGTAGCATAATCCAGCCTAATGCATCATCTCTGCTCTGCGATAATACAGGGAACAGAATTAGGATTCAAGCCTGACACAACCTAGGTGAAGGCAGTATTTAATTGTCTTCAATGATGTGAAATTGCTGCATTTGAAACTATTTGGAGAGCTCATTAAATGTCTATTAATAGCATTAGGCAGTATTATCTTTTGTAATCGTGGCACAGCTGTTTTGTGTAACTTTCTGCATGGGATCTTTCTTGTGCAAGAAATCCGTCCCCAGAGAAAACCACTGAGAAAGAAAGAAGCAGGAGAGAGACCTCAGAGGTTTCCCTTTTCCCAACAGGAGGTATTTGGTAGACTGAATTTGATATGCCAGCTCCCTCTTAATATCACTCCTTGTGTTTGCTTTTGGCTCTCCGCACTGGTTCTCTGGGGCTCCAGCATCTCCTGAGTCTTTAATTCCTTTGAGGAAGGGAAGCTCTTCTGTATTGCCTGGCAAGCTGAAGTTAACCTGGGAGGCTTGGAAATCTTCTGATACTTTTCTGACTCATATTTCTGACATGAAAAAAACTTCACCTATCTGAACACATCTGGTTCTATCCTTCATATGCTGACTTCTCCATCGCTGCAAAATATGGTCGGATGCTGTACAGGGACCTGCTGGATTGTGTAGTGGTTAGACAGACTTTGTTCTCTTCCCACCCTTCTTGTTCACAGGTGTTTTTCCATTACTATTCAGACTACTCAATGCTCTTAATTAACACCATTTGAGATTAATCAAAAGGATGGATGGAGATTAATCGCCCACCAGTTTAACAGCAAAGCATGCCAGCAGATGCTCTAGACCTAACTGGGGTCCAGCTTAGCCATGCTGTGGTAGGAACCAAAATAAAGGCAGTTTCTCCCCTGTAAGGGGTTTTTTACATGGCTGCCTTGCCACTGCATGGTTGGAAGCGCTCTGCTGCTGGTCAGCACTGCGTCCCTCCTTTGCAGGTGCCAGATGGGTGCCAGGGGCACAGAGATGCTTTTTTCAGCAGCAGCTGTAGGATTTGGTACCGGGCATTGCAAACTGGGCACAGAGCATGAATCCCCATCAGGCCTGGGATGCAGAGGGCTCTGCTCTGGCTTGGCCATGGCAGAGGCTGGGAAAAACATCTCACACATCCCACCCAGCCATGGGGGAAACGGTGCCCATGGCAGCAGGAGAAACCACAGCTTCTACCCAGAGCTGCGGGGACTGCAGCTGGTGGCATGTCCCCATCAAGGAGCAGAGGTTGGCAGGCAAGGCTGGCAGGGCCATATAGCAGTGCCATCCAAAATTCATCCTGAACAGTAGGTGCTTTCGGTTCCAGAATAGTGTGGGGTATAGTCTAGAAATGACCACTTCAGTCCCCAGTGAAATAAGCACTGAATTGCAACACCATAAACTATTATGGCATTTGTTTTTGGTGCCGCACCTTAAAATAACCTCCTCTAATTGTAAAGTCCACATCCCTCCATTTCGTGACATAAAAATCGCTACAGATGGACAGAAGGGAATAAAAGAAACGCTCAGAAGCCAGAGATTAAATAGCCTACATCACAAAGGAGGCATTTCTGTCTTCCAAATGATCCCTTTGCTGCCACGTCTCATTCCCTGGCATTTGGAAAAAATATATATTGCAAGCATCTGACTCCGTCGGGCAGCTTGCAAATCTCAATTATAGCATGTAACAAACAAGGCAGCGGGCCAAGTCCCGCTGTGGTGTACGGAGCCTGAGTCCTACTCAGACAAATGAGCCTCTTCGTACAGGAGCTTAATTTGGCCCAGGGAGAGGGAAGCTGGGTCAGACTGGCAGGATCAGTCTCCCCCATGGAAAATGGAAATGGAAAGTAAGCCAATTGTTACAGAAAAATGTCTTATCATAATACTGGAAACTCAAACATAAACAGTTTGAGTAAACTTTTTCAGCTTTCAACCAAATACAAAACTTTTCTGTTGTGGGGGTCTGGGTCTTTTTCCCAAGCGAAAGCCCCTTTTCTCCTCAAGAAACTGTTTTTCTCTCAAAAATGCACCGAGCTGAAAGCTCTTTTTCTTTTTTTTGAGTGCATAAACTTTTCCAATTGAATCATTATTGTTTGGCCAGCTAAAACTGAAGGCCTCGGTCCCTTTTCAGTCCTTCTTGTAAACACCTGCTCACCCAAAGCCAAACCTACTGGCAGCGAGGACTGCAGCCTGGGAGGGGGGTCAAGGAGAAAATGGGGACCCCGCGAATTTGCCCGGCCGCTGTGGTGGGAGCTTTGCCAGGCTGTCGCTACTCACAATCTTTCCGTGTGGCTGTGTCGGGAAGCGGCGCGGCGAGGCTGAGGGTGCTCGACACGCTGGCGCTCGCGCTGTCCAGGCTGCTGCCGAGGTGTAGCCGTCTCATGTGCCGCACGACCGCCGTGGCGTTAAACGCTTGCTGGAGAAAAAAAAAGAAGCCAAAAAATCAACACAAAAAGTTGGAGGTGGAAGGGTTATTTCTGCTCCTCTCCTGTCTGCTCAGAGTTGCCAGAACTCAATGAGTCCATCATCTTTCAAACTTTTCGCAATTTCTAGTTTATAAGCTAGAAACAGCAGCAACAAACAATATGCATTTATTCCCTGGTCCTGCTCCCCATTGTTCCTTCTAGCAGCCAGCTGGGAGGCAGCAGCCTACAAGGAAAGTTGTATTTGACACATCCTACCCTGCACCAACACACAGGGTGTCCACATTGCTTCACGCCATGGAATCACAGAATGACAGGAGTTGGAAGTGACCTTTGGAGATCATCTAGTCCAACCCCTCTTCATGTTCATGCCCCTCTGCAATGGTGACCCAACCCCACATATAACCATGGGTGGTTTAGCTATGAGAAGCCTCAGCCCCATCTCTCACGCTCACTTATATTCTTGGTTAGTACCATCCTCCTTAAAAGGGCCAGAATAGTTTGGACCAACTATTTTGACCCAAGTTTTGGGCCACAAAAGCACTGACACACTGAAAGGGTGGCTGTACGGTTGCCACATTCGCAAAGTTACATGTCTAAGTGTCATCCCTGAGGACGGGTCACTTACTCTCCATTTGCTTTTTGCGAAGTTCTTCCGGATCTGAGCACTGACCGACTCGTGGATGTTTTTGTTGAGCGCTGTATCACCAGCGATCCTGAAACGGATAGACAAGACAAGTTTTAAGGCATCTTTTGCTCTTCTTGAATACTTTTTCTTCTTCTCCTGGCTGGTCTAAGGTGTGACTGCTCCTGCAATGATGATGATTTCATTCACACAAGGGCTCAAACTTCCCACCACTGTCTCTGCTGGCAACAGTGGTGGAAAATCTGGGGCAATAAAAGCAAGCGTAGATAAGGCTTGTGGGTCTGGCAGCTACAAAGAGGTACGACCTTATTTTGTTGGTGCACGGCTGCTTTCTATCACCATTACAGCCCTAGATGAAAACATTCTACCTTTTTTTTTTTCTTTACATCTAAGGATTTAACATCAACAGAGCGAGACTACTTTTAGCCTCAACCGTGCAGCAGCTTCCAGAGCCACTCCAACCTGTCTGATTTCTGTTTGCACTGGAGATTTTCCTGCCACCCTGAAACGTACATAGCCATTCATCATGATTAATGTAGATTTACAGTAAAGTAGATACATGGACACTCACTAAAGCAGCACAGGCTGTACAAATAGCTTACGCTGAACAACCTAAAAACTCAACCTAAAAACTTAACTGATCTTGTTTCACAAACAGATAAAGACACATTCAAATATCCAGTAAACACAATCATTTCAAAGGAATTTAATTGATTCTTTTAACTCCTCGAGGCATGTGATTTGTTGGAAGAGTAGGCACCATAGTGAACTGCTGTCAGGCCACATGCTGGGGTAATTAGTGCTATCTAACCTGGGTGAAGCCAGGAAGCAAAGATTTCCTCTTATGTTGTATGTGATGTTTACAGAAATAATTTTTTTAGCCACAGTGTAGAAACCCAATGTCCATTAGCAATAAAAAATTATAAGAAACTGAAGAATCCATCAGGCTGAGAGCCTCCCAGTCTAGGGAGCTCCAATAAAATAATCAGAGGGTCTGGGGGACTCAGTGGTCATCTCGTCCTTTCCCCCACCCCAGCTCTCAAAATAGTTTTGACAGATAATTTGACAGATAAGCAGTCCTTAAAGATCTCCAAAAGATGGAGATTCCTCAGGCAGCCTGTTCCAGTGCCCCATTATCTCACAGAAGCATGGAAAATAGTTTATTCCCTTCGCCTTTGAAGCATCCTTTCACATATTTGAAGACTGTTATCACGTCTTCTCTCCGTCTTCTCTTTTCTAGACTAAACACACTGATTCTTTCACTGTTTTTTCATAACTCATATTTTCTAATCCTCTGATCTAGTGAGCTTCTCTGGACTTTCTCCAACGAGCCCACGTCTTCCTTAAAGGGCGGTACCCGAAGTGTTCACTGTTTTCCAACTAAGGCAGCAGAATGGCAATGTTGCCTTGTGTTTCTTAAAAGATGAAACTCTGCTTACATACTCTAGCCTGCTGTTTCCATTTATGTGTCCCATGAATTGGAGACATTCCTTTCATTTTGCCCAGGTCGTTCCAAACTGTAACCCCATTCTTCAAAGCTCATGCAGATTTTTCTACCTTCATGTAAATGACACATCTGGAACCAGCCTCCTTCAAATCGCTCCCCTCCTTCCTGCTGGCAACACTCACCCAAGATGTGAGAGAAATGAGAGGAACTACTTGCTCTTGGGAGTAAAGTGAGAGACTAAATCCCCATCTCCCAAGAGTGGAGAGCCACCAACCCCATCCTGTTGCCAATGAGCCAATCTATATTCAGCTATTCAAAAGTGCCAGAGCCAGCAGGACTGTGGGCAGGAAGGAGCAGGGTTCCCACTCAGGGTAGCCCACCTCCAGCTGGGAAGGATATTTGTCTGACTGCCACTGCCACATAACCTCTAACTCAACCAGAGAGAAGAACTGGTACCATGAGCAAAGCATGACTCCCAAATGGAACCTGACATCCTCTCTTGGGTCCCTGTGCCGTGGATGTGATGGAGAAGGGGAGGTGTTTGACTGAGAACTGGAATATCTTCAAATCTTCCTCTGAGGAGGATGCCTTCTGATCGCCTCTCCCGCTGACAGGGAGGCAATTTGGTCTGGATTTCCCACTGGGCCCAGGCAGCTACAAGTTTTGTGAGGCAGCATCTAGGTTAAGCATCATGTTCACTGCTCCATCTTCTGCCCCTTGCAGGGAATACTGCCAGGCCGAGCAAAGATCCTGATGGATCCTTTGCAGTATTTGCTTCCAGATGGACATGGGGCTCAGCTGGTCTTGCACTCATCATACAGTGCATTTTCTGTACTTCTCTAGTATGAAACCATCATGTGGAGTAGATCCTACAGCTTTACTAGAGACACACTTACGTGACCCAAATGACATGACCCAGAGTGTCCTTGATTGCCTCCAGGTCACTTCTACGAAGAGATGACCCAGCAGCCTGAGAAGACTCTGGTCTCACTGCCTGCCCTGCACAGCCCTTTAGCTTAGGTGCACAGTTGTGTGCAGATTTGCGCAGGCTCTCCTGGCACCCACCCAGCCTTTTGGAGCAGACAGGCCCTACGGTGACCCCAACATGTCATGAGGACTCTGCTCTGCCCAAGGACATCTCCTCAGTGAAGGCAGGTGTCTTCAACATGAGCCAGCTGGGAGCACCGACCATCATACTACAAATCTGCAGAAGAAAACTTAGCTGAACACTTAATACACAGACAGCTACAAGTCAAACTATCCGTTCAGCAACTGATCAAAAAGACCAAGGTGCAAAGAGAAAATTTACTTACATTTGCAAAGAACATTCTTTCTCCAAAGCTGATGAAGCATTTTGCATTATGAACAAGTTTGTTAACAAGCTGAGTAAGTGCAGATCATGTTTCCCTTTTGACAAATTTTATTTTGGAAAAACAGGCAGACCAAGTTCTTGGAGTATAATACCCTTGCCAGCTCTTCCAGAAGGTCTTTCCTGCCAGCCTCCACAAGGACTTGAAAATGCATTTTTGCTATATGAAACTTTTAATCGGGCATGTAGCTCAAATACGAGCTATATATTTTTTTGAGTTTGGGGATCATTTTCTGAAATGCTGGCGGTTTCAATAAGAAACTGCTGGTTCCAATAGTTCACAAACTGTCTTCTACCACCACTAACTCTATGTACATTATGCAATTCCAGTAATTCTGGAGAAGTAGTCTTGGTATTTGGGTGTTCCCCAAATAGAGAGAATAGTAGTTGTTTACTTTAGAAGGGGATAGACCCTGTGAAGCCCTCATAGGCTACAGTGATGGCGACCATCCTACATTTAAGGTCTCTTCAGCAGTATTAGCACCTTGCAGATGCTAGTTTTTAATCAGAGCAAAATAAGAGCAGCGCTGGTGCTAATTTAGCGTAGCAGGATCCGTTCAAACACGTGCTGGTATGCCGGATGGTGTGGCCCAAAAAGCAGCCCTGGCTGCCAAAGCCAGGCGTGGGATCAGTCTCCAAGATGCTTCTGAAGAGCTATCCTGTTAACTGTGCAATGCTGTAACATGAGGACTCTGCTTTTATACTGTATTTTGCCTTGGAGGATCTTCAAACTTTTATACAATACTCACGGCTTTATGGTGTTTATAGTATAGTTTTGCTTCTAGGAAAACAAAAGAAATGTTAACATCCATTTGCTGTTGGTGTTTTGCTGGAGATGTCGAGGTTTAAAGAGACAGGCAAAAGAGGTGGAGGCGAGTAGGTAAAAGTCATATCTTTTATACGATCAACCATTTGAAAAATGAGATAAGCTTTTGGGCACACAAACCCACCCATGGGTACCATGAGCACCATCTATACTGAATGTATTTCATCACAAACTTTAGTTCCCATGCTGAGAAGATAATGCATGAAATTTAATAGAGATACTGGGTTTAGAGCATGCTATAATCACCCTTCCACCTTTCCATATCTCTCAAGGTCCACGGGCTATAAAACAACTTGCTTTTCCTTTTAGTACAAAAATACCTTAGCATCTTTCTTTCTCCTTCCATCTCCTGCACAACATGTCCTTCTCCTACAGAACTCAACTCCATTTTCCCTGAGAAACAACCATCATTTGCTTCAGAGATGATCAAACTGCTGCATATCTAGTCAAACCCTAAGAAATAGTTCTTGGCTTTGCAGTTAACTTTGAAGTTAACTGTGTCAGGACTGAAGCTTGTTTTCACCAACTATACCAGTTGGCCCAGTAAAAGATATTACTTCTACCCACCACACAGGTATACAAAAAGAAAATGAAACAAATCAGAATAATGCATAATCCATTATCATGCTAAGCATCACCCAGAACTGAGCAAGGACTGATAAGCCTAACCGGAACCTGGCTTTTCTCTCAGGGTCCCCATTTTGCAGCAACTGAAAGCAGCTACATACTGACAACGGTTTGGGGATCTTTGTGTTGAAGTTGGTCTTACATCCAACTGTAAATATATAAGTGTCTCAACATGCAGAATTAGATACCAAGGTCTGCAATCTGACGACTCTCCATCACAAATACTTCCACTGGAGCCAAGAAGGATACTTCTTATGACTAACCATAACAAATCTGGCCGTGCACATAAGAGGAATTTAATCTAATGATCAAATAGAAGTTCATAGTATCTAATTTATTTCAGCTCTCTATCTGGGTTCAAAGCTATCACAGCAATTTATCTGGCCATACCACTTCTGAGATTTGAGAGAAACCTCCATCAAAGACAAACCCAGTAAATGTCCTTTTGGATGGTTCTTTGTTAGCATGCTGCAAGCACATGTCTCTCGCATTCTCCCTGCCCACGATGGCAGGCAGAGTCTTTAATCTACCATCATTTTCTGAACCTTTGTATTGAAGGCTGCCAACTCAAATGCTGTGCTGGCCAAACGCTGCTTGGAAACACTCTTGAGTATGATGACAGGAAACACGGAGTTAGCTGCAATAGATAATGCTGAAGGATCATAACTCTCACGTCTTCTCTCCGTCACATATATATGCACACACACATACACACATGCATGCATATAAATATGCACACACACATACTGTATCACTGATGCTCCAAAATAAATAGAGTGAAAGGACAAACTCGATAAGAGTTTGATTTAATGTTGTAAACATCGGCAGTTCCCTTCAGGGAGCCCTTTTCACACTTCAAACAACATTGTCTGAGAACTGAGCTCTTTGTAAACCATGTCCTTTCCCTGGGTGGAAATTACTATCTGGCTCATGCTCTCTGGCACATAATAAACACGCAGGGTCATGGTCACAATTTGCAGAGACTCAATCCCTGCCAAAGCTTTGCGATTCTGCGGTGTAGGCGGGGGTGAACATTGGCACATCCCAAGCATCTGCTCTCTCTCTGCACAAGCAACGGGGAAAGGTGAGGGCCACACTTGTACCCGTGGACACAGGTGTCTAATTTAGGTGCCGCAACCTCCTTCTCCCCTGTACAGTCTATACAGGGAGGTGATACATACATTAATTTAGATGTCCCAAGTTGCCCTCGATGCCATAACTGGCTTCAGCACGTAGCTCTAAATCCCATTTAAGGTCACTTGGGAAATGTGTGACAGGGCAAATAAATTCATGGCATGCCTTCCAATTCCTAGACTAGCCTTCCTAACTCTTGGACCTTCTCTTCCCTCTCTGAGGACTGTTTTCTTTCCCTCTGACCCAGACCCGGAGGCTGAATTCGGAGCTGCAGGACCCAGCTTGACCTGACAGGGAATGCAGTGTTATGCTGTAGCCGGAAAAAACAGGTCCTCGTGTTTCTGCTGCTCGCCCTCAATCACTGCAGCCTTAGCGACTGCCCTAAACAGGATGTGGGTTCTGACATGGCAATATATTTAATAAACTTAATTGCTGTCATTAATATGAGATAGGGAAACATTAAAATGTATGAAGCTGCAGCAAAATTATCCCACTCTTTTGTTACCTTCATTTTCCATGTCCTTTTCAAAAAGCCACAGTGGAACAACTAAGCAGAACATTGCACCTTTGCAACACACCATAAACTTTGCAAGAGTGCAGCCCTCAGTGAAAGATAAGCTATAAAATAAATAACTTTTCCAATGGAAAGCATAAGTCACCTGTATATTAAACTGGAGAAATCTGTATAAATGTACAGATTGTGCAGGCTGGGGTGTAACCATTATACCAACAAGTCTTACATATTGTACTGTTTCAACTGCCATACTTCACCGCAATTATTAGCCTCCTTTACTGCCAACTCCGAGTTTAACATACCGTCCCCCTGCCAAGGCCATTTGATTATAAATAGCAAAACATCACGTAAATGCAAGCATGTGGGGAGCAGATACAGCCCAGAAAAGTGGGCCATTGGGAAGAAGTATTTACTTTTTTTGGGGTCTGATCCTGTACAAACATTTAGTCATGTGAATAGCTGGCTATTCTTAAGCAGTTTCCCGAAATTCAGAGAGATTATTAACCTTAAAGGCACGAATATAAAATCTTGCAAGATCTTGCAAGTGCCTTGTTTGGAAGTTTTTAGTAAAAACATGGTAATTAAAATAAGAGGTATATTTTGGAATCACTTTGTTCTTCACAAATGTTATATATTGAAGCAACGAAAATCCCATGGCCAGGAAGCCATCCCATGCACAGTTAACTACTTTTATCAGAATCAGATTATACTGTATGTGTTAAGTATTCATGAATTGATAGATTTCTTCCTAATCTGTGGCTGATCCCAATGATCTGATACTGCAGGAAAAGATTTCACAGGAGGAAGAAAAAGGGAAAGCTAGAAAATGTCACTACATGGAGCCACCTCATCATATATACTAATTCTCTACCATTTGCAGAGCACCAGTGGGTAGATGCTCTGTGTTCATCTGTGGAGACAAGGTGCCAAACCTCGACTCTCACCAAAGTCAGTGGCAAAACTCCCATTAATTTCAGTGGACTCAGGATTTCACTTCATGTGAACTATAGGGTTCAAAAATGATTCTCCAGTTACATTGCTCTACAGAACCAATCACAAAGACAAAGAATACCTTTTATGGGATGCCATTAAGGCCCACTTGAAGTGTAAGCACTCTGCAAGAGCACATCATTTATGGGACCACTTGAAGTCTGCTCTGGCCATCTCTTCCCGCTAAGCCAGTAGTCTTACATACCACACTAGTTTTGACCACACACAGAGAAGACAACGCTATGCAGTCACTATGGAAGGTGAGGCTGCTAACAGATGTATGCTGAAAAATACATGCACATATGAAAAGATGGTGCAGGATGCCCCTATTATAAAATTCATGATAGCTAAACACTTGCACACTTATCTCTGACTAGTGCAACACTGAATGCAAGCATAGTGTCATAGAATCATAGAATGGTTTGAATTGGAAGGGACCTTAATGATCATCTAGTTCCACTCCTCTGCCATGGGCAGGGACACCTCCCACCAGACCAGGCTGCTCAAAGCCCCATCCAGCCTGGCCTTGAACCCCTCCAGGGATGGGGCAGCCACAGCTTCTCTGGGCAACCTGTGCCAGCGCCTCACCACCCTCACAGTAAAGAATTTCTTCCTTATATCTATCTAAATCTATCCTCTTTCATGAGAGAAAGAACTCAAGCCTGGACTTGTTGAAAACCTAAATGTGTCCAGGCTGAGCAAAGGACACAACTGACCATTGAGAGGAAGCACAAGGATTTCCTCCTCCTCCACTGAAAAGGCCTTCTCCTCCTTCAAAGAGGAGGAGAGGATGCCATTGCAACAGATATAATGGCTAGCATGAGAAAAGAAGTGGTAAAGACATCATTATTTCCTGGCATAAGCAATCTGGGTGGAAAATGCTTCTTGAGCAATGGCTTGGTGAAAGGAGAGCCTAGCACTAACTCTGAAATAACAGATAATATCCGGGTGAGTAGCCTTGATTATCTGAAAAGGCATTTTAGTAGCATTTATCACTACAGAATCCAAATCCTCCAAAAAATCACTGCACCACTCTCCAGAGAGGTCCGTAACTGCAACATTTATGTTAGAGGAAGCTTTTCAGAGCAAGGAGGAATGAGATAATGAGTTTTGCTTAGAGCTCACTGGGAAGGACAGAGGCAGATCTGAAGCCGTATCTTTGGAAACCTCCATGCTTTGCTTTCACTGTACAACTGTCCTTCTGCTCTTCAATCCACTGGCGCATATTGTCTCTATGTTGAAGGAGATGGATTTGGGATGGGTTATGGAAACATGGTGAATATTTTAACCAACGCTACTCCAGTGCCGTTTGCCTGTCTGACATCCCAAAGGCTGACCCCGAGCTGTGCTTTACATGGTTGGGAGGTAGAACTGCAAATGAACCACTGCCTTGCAAAGTCAGCCTGGCAGAAGAAGACCCCCCCTGTCACAGAAATTGGGGAAATCCTTTTTGGGGGGTTGTTTTTAAATGGAAGATTGGATTCTGTAGAAAATATAAAAAGTTATGGAGCAGTCTGTGAGTTTCCATTGGCGCCTGGCCATGACAAGCAAAAGAAAGAAAAAAAACAAAGAATGAAAACACTTTTTTATCATTTTGTTCCTTTAGGAGGGCCCAGAAGTTGTGTGTCTTACAAGTGCCACGTTTCTTTGTTGCTCTCCAGCAACCAACACAGATGTAGCTGGGCCAAGAGCTGGATGCTTATGTTTTGTGTATCTTGGATGTAAGGCTTTGGAAAATCTGCCTCTGCATTACACAAATGATCACCTCATTCTCTGCTGGGAGTTGCATTCCCATTGTTTATTCTGTATTTCCAATATTGACTTTTGTAACTTGTTTAATTTCCTGAGGCACAGGTCAGTATCCCTTAGAAATGGGTGGGGTGGTGTTTTTTTTTCCATCTCACAAAAGCTAGATTTCGTTTCCCAGTTTTCCCTTTTTTGTCACACAGACGACACAGTTATTGATGGGACATTGGAAAAAGGGCAGCTTCAGGTTTTGACTTCTCCTCACCTCCGTGTTGATGCCAGCCACTGATGCAGTTAAAAACCATCTGTAAAATGTGTCTAATTGTCATCGCCAAGGAGGATGAAAAGCAAGAGCATTGCTTTTCTTAATGATTTACATTGCTTTCTGCACCCCAAACCTTTCCTAAAACTTTTTTTTGTCAAGGCCGATCCCCAGTCTTCAGCCTGATTTGTAACCACACCGACTGGCAATCTGCAGTCGGCAGACACCGGTACATCATTCCCAATATGAAGAAATCAGTGCTATTTCACTGTATTTCTACCACTTTTGTAGTCATAACTTACTGAAAGCCTCCATGAGTGCCAAATCGTTAATTAATAATAGGGGTAATTCAGCAGCCTGTGTATTGGTAAAACTGTCATCAAGGCAGAATGGTAAAAGGCTTTGAAAGTATTTACTTTCCACCTAGTCCCGGGTCGGAGAGCAGCAGTGAGATGAAACAAACCAGCGAGAGTCAGAGCAAGGAGCATAAACTCCTTGAAGCCAAACTGAAGAATTTCGTCTAGAGCTTTAGTTGTAAGTTTCACGCTGCTTTGAAATTTAACAGGATTATAAAATGGATACCAAGTTCTGTCCCTTCAGAGCGAGAAAAGTCAAGGAGCGTGTCCAAACCCCATGTCTGCTGTGGAAGCAGAGGTGACCACAGCCCCGCTGATAAAGCTCCCCAGCCTCACAGGGATGCAGACTCCATCCTCGGAATGAATGTCTCCAACCCCCAGCAGAAAGCACTGCTACCTTAAAACTCACTGCCAACTTCTCTGCCTGTGCTTTTCTTACCATGCATTTTATACTTAACTACACTACTCGAGGCTGATTCCTGGGCTCAAATTGCATCACCAGGACGGTTTTGCAGTCCATCAAGCTGTTGAGCTAGTTAGGACACTGGCTGAGGGGCTATGGGTGCTAAGGAAAATCTTCTGTTCCCGTGCAAATGCACAACCTACTGCTCTCATCCATCCAGTGCTCCAGAAACTGCAAAAGGAAATGATATTTGTGGTAACTGTGACAGCATAAAAACACAGTCTAATGCACGCCTGGGGTGAAAATGTCATGCCATTGACTCCTTTCTGTTGCAGATATTATAATAACCAAAATACTACCTCGCTTCATATATAATGATCCTTGCCCTGAAAGACTTGCATCCAAAGCCCATTTTTGGCTGCAGCCGGTAGCGTGGGGTGATGCTCAGCCACTCAGGGTTGGCCAAAAGTCCATGAGCCACTCTTCTTTCAGCTACATAATGCTTGGGTAATGTTGATGAAGTCATCCATGTGCAAAGGCATTATCTAATTTAAACAACTTAACAGAGGCCTAAATTATGAAAACAGTCAGACCAGGTACTTTTCTGCAGTCACTGCAGAGAGATAGCATTGCCATAACCAATTCAGACTCAGCTTATCCCTCTCTAGGGTTTTCTATCTCTTCCATTCAACAAGAGAGTGTAAACAGCACGTGAAACCAGCTCCTTACTGCAAGCAGGAGGTAGACCATCATCAGTAAAGCACAGATGAGGGCCTCCTACTTCATGGGATACTCTTAAGTGCTCTCATATTACTTTGGCAAGGTCCTCATGAGCAGGTTGATATCCAGCTTTCTACATACCTGCAGAATTTGACCTTCTGCCTCAAAATATGATTTCTGGGTTCAATCATTTTGGCATATCCTACTGCTGCGCTACAGTCAAAATACATAATTCAGCATCTCACTGAATCCTTGTGCAAATACTCAACAGGCTGGTGCGTGAGATTAAAGTCCATTATGGTTTTCCAGGAAAATCTGGAGGACAAATGTGGGGGTTGTAAGAGTTAAGAGCAAAGAGTTATTTAGTAGAGGTTTGTATACTACATCACAGAAAAAACACTTCCATCCCTGAATGTAAAATGATGTTTTGTGTCCCGAGGGTTTCACACAGCAGTGACTGTTGCTTACCAAGGGTGTCGTGCTGCTTGCTCACAGGTGTATCTTTTATTAGGGTCCTTCTCCATCAAATTCCGAATGAAGTCTTTAGCTGTAAAAAAAAAAAAAAAAAAAAGAAAAAAAAGAAAAAGAATCATTTAAAGCAATAGGGTTGATGCCCAGTTCTGGTGTAGGATGATCAGCCAATAGCATTGACCAAACTACCAGGCACCATCTGTCCACAGCACCAGAAAATGGCCCTGGGTCATTTATTAGTATAGATATAACCAAAGTGACTTGTGACTAAATCCAAGCTATTCAGTGCGGCAGATAAAAGTGGAATGTGTCTACTCCTGCAGGTATATTTAGGAGTGAGATGGATAATTCAGAGTCAGCAGAGTTCAAGCCTGCCAGGTCTCAGCTCCCTGGTCAGCCAAGTGCCTCTGATCATCTTAGTGTTCTGAGTATGGCCACATCCATTGGAGATGCTGGTGAACTGAGTGGGAAAGGCAAGGAGGAGGTCAGATGCTACAGTAAGAGAAGCTTCTCATTGCTTCTCACTCCTACCGATCACACACATGGTCAGCTGTGAGGACATGTTGTGCATTTAAAAACAATTTACCAAGGAAAATGGACTCTCTTGGGCATGAGGTAGTGTGTTTTTAATCAACACTATAATGGAGGGAAGGCAGATCACAGCATGGCATGCATCCAGTAGTTTCAGGAGAAAGTAGCTGAAGGAGCTACAGCAAAGCCAAATATGGCAGGAAAATCTTTGTGCTGATTTAGGTGATGTACTTTCCCCCCAAAATGCAAAGGGGTCTGCCAGCAGACCTTCATATCTTCTGAGAAAACCCTTACGGGCTTAAAAAACTTCTCATCACATATATTTTTAAGCAATCCATCACAATGATATCTGGACTGCAGATGTAAGCAGCGTGAAATGTTGTTCTATGGGGAGATAACAGGATGTATAATCATCTTTAAAACAAACCACTTCTTTTTATATCTCCCCTGCCTTAATCAGTAGTACTAATGAATCATAAAACTGTATTTCTGTCTGATAAAATGTTCCTAGAATTCATTTATTCTCCTGCATGAAACAGCAGACATTGCCCTGGGTTGGATGGAGCAAGGACACCGAGCTTGCGTGACCTCTTGGAGACCACATAGCACATTGGTGGCACACGCAGGCTGCAATGCTGAACATGTCCCTGCCGTCACCTGTAGGCACTGGTGCTGGCAGATCATGAGCCGTGCTGGAGCCAGAAGCCTTTAGGCACATTTGTCCCCTACAAGAGGGCAGTATATCTGCCTCTCTGCCAGACTGACTAGAGCTATGGATTAGATGGCTTCGGCACTTCGGTGGGGAGCTGGGTGAGCACATGGGCAGCCACCTGGATCCAACCATGTGGACAGCACTCCCAGCTTCTGAATCTGCTTACCTGCCTGGTTTAGAAGCCATTAATTTCTTGGGTTTGTCTTTGTTGTATACACTGCAGACTTGCTTTGGACCTGCAGTACAGTTTTGGTAACAGAGCTCAACTAGTTTGCCTTCTTATTAGCAGTGACACGTAAAACATCTGCTTTTTAATTGGATATGATGAAGTTAAAATGATTTGTCTTCCTGGCACAGTTTTCTGCTACCTTCATCTTCTGTCCCAGCTATGTTTTCGCACTTTGTGTGTGACCAGATAATTTGGTATTTAATTTGCCATCCTGCAGAAACAACCTCCTGTAACTATTTGAGCTAAAAAAAGAGTGCACATTCCTAATGGTTTTCAGTTAAAAGGAGCCCCACACATGATGGAGGGTGCATTCTCATGCCCATTGAAGGCTATCTGCAACAGGCATGCATGCATGCATGGCTTTACGGCTGTTGCAATTAAAGAGCAGTAGCTTCTTACCAGACTCGGAGATGTCATCCCAATATGGAGAGTCAAACTCATACTCCGCCTTAAGGATCTGCTCGAAGAGTTTGGAGTCATTTTCATCATAGAAAGGGGGATACCCACAGAGCCTAACAGAGAACAAGAAAAGAGACACATGACCCTTGGATCCACCTCGGGAGGGAGAAGGAGAAGCTCTTGTTTAAGACTTGTCCCAATAAGTTTTCAAGCAGGCAAGCACTATCAGGAGAGAACCTTGTTCAGGGACATATAAACCCACTTCTGGAGATTTGCACCGTCCTGGACAAAGAGGAATTTCTCATGGAAACCTGGTGCTGTTGACCCTACACTGACACATGCAGATATCCTGGCCTTCCTCTGCATGCTTTTGGGTGTTTAGCCAGAGGAATAGTTTTATTACGCAGCCATGAGCCTTTCCTTCCTTTTCTATACATGTGGTAAGAGAAGCTTTCATGGGCTACACCCTACATCCACAGAGCATCGGTCACTCTCATCCCTCAGAATAACCATTCCCCATCCAAGCGTCTTCTCCACACTGGCTTCACTGCTCTGGCTGTCCTTCTGGACTGTTCTCACCCAACACCTTACACAAGCCACCTACACCAGCTTTACTCTCTCATAGATGGTGGAGAGGTTAGTGCAGTGGCTCTGCGGACACGCGGGCACCGCAGAGCCCTGGGAACTCAGGACACAGAAGAGGTGACAACATCTACCCAGTCACCTGTATGCCATCAGGATGGGCTTTGAGCACAACTTGTGGTCTCTATATTGCATAAGAGATCATAGCCATATAGGCAGGTTTGGTGTACATCTGGAGAGCCACCAGCCACCTGCATGGACCTGTTCTCCAGCACAATGGAGAGGAAGAGCTGATGCAAAGCAGGACAAGAAGCCCCACAGAGCTATCAGGCAGAGGGCAGGATGTATCTTCAGGTTATGCTGGGCTCTGCGCTCCTAGGCACAGCAAGGGGGACATCTGGGAGTCACTCCACCTCTACAGCAGGGCCTGCAGGGGCTGCACATGGACCTGCCGCTGTTGGGGAGACACATGGAGAGCCTCTCCTTTTCTCACTTCTGCAAGCGATTTTCCTGCCCACATCAAATTACCTACCTTGCCTAAGGCTAACAACGGTCCTGACCTGGTTTTCAGTATTTATAATCAGACTTCCCAGAAAACCTAGCCCCAGACAGTCACTCCAGCCCTGCAGATGCTGGGCATGGGAAAAGCCACATCTGGCCCTGCGATAAGCAAGCGCCGTGACAAAACTCATGTGTTAGAGATCTCTCATGTCCAGGCGATGCTGCATGCAGTCCTGTCTGTCCCTCTCTGTGCAGACATGCCCACAAAGATATCCCTTCTTCAATGTTTAATACCAAGGTTGCAAAATGTAAGATTTACCTGTGAGGATATTCCAAGGTTTTAGCAAGCCCATCCTGCTCGCAGTTAAAGAGGCCTTTCTGCCTCTATTGTCCCTCGATAAAGATGCGCCATTTTTTACCTCTCATCTCTAGTCTATGGTGTAAATTATTCTTTTGCATACAATGCTGGTATTGAAATGATCTTCTTCCTAAACTCTGAGTCAATCAACCTCAATAAAGCGTTTAATTGGAGAGAGATAGCCATTATAAAGAGGCCGAAAATCTAGTTGAAACATTACACTGTAGCACAGAGCAAGAGTGAGGGGAATTGTAAGAAATTAAATACTTGAGTTATAAATAACCCAAAGCCAGCCGTCTGCCCTGGAGGTTATTTGAACCAACTCAACACGTGAGGGTGAAAGGAGCAATGTTTTGTTAGCTCTGAAGAGCCAGTGAGCGTAATAAATAATTTAAATGCTGAGCGAGATGTTGATCTGCGTCAGATCCATGTTAACCTGGAAGAACTCTACTGAAATTTGCAGCATTACCGTGAATCCACTGTGGTTTGACTGAAGCAGAAATCTCTCTTTTTATCTTGCAAAAGCAGATGAGTCAGTCCTCATTTGTGTCCCATTGGATGACTGACGTTATCCCAAACAAGTAAGATAAGTTCTTGCCAGACAAACCTTTCTGTCTGGAGCAGAACTGCCTACCTACTTAACGGGCACATGCTTATGTATGGGTCTCGATGCAGCAACTTCTGTGTGAAACCCAGTGGTGTAAGGGCCATTAAAAGCAATTAAAAACAATTTAAGTAAATACCAAAAAGCCACTATCCACCTGGATAACGTGGGAAAAACATCTGGCAACCTAATGCAGAAACTGGGTCCACAACCGGCATCCAGCTCTAGAGGTATCTATAAGGAACACTTATACAACTTGCTAAAGCAAGTTGTAATAAATGTAATAAATATCAGTGCTCAGGTCCCACAGTCCTGGGGAGGATGCACACAAACTTCCTCCTCTTTTGTCACAGCCCTCAAGATTTCGGGTGCTTTACTGAGAGGTTTGGCAAGACTGGGGTTGCCAGCACCAGCACTGCAGCGGTTGGGATGGCCACTGGGGTAGAGATACTCAGGCTGGAGGAAAACAGCTCCCCCAAAGCCACACAGAGCCATTGCTCTGTCCCTCTCTTCCAGGGGACTCAGGGGGCTCTGTATAAGAAGCCTGACAGCCCTTCATTAATTTCTTGCCTTCCTCAGCATTTTCCTTAAACAAAACCAAACTGCTCTGATAAAGAATTTTCAGGCAAGCAGACAGCTCTGCGCATGCCGAGGTGCTGGCAGGCTGCTCCGGAGAGAGAAATAACTCTCTTAAAATGTGCACTGTACTAATTACCTTGGCAGAGGTACAAGAGCACAAGTTAGGGCTGATGTGATTTATACGCGCTCGCGGCAGCAAAAGGCAGGAGCGAACTGCTGAGCAGCGCAGAGCTGGAGGGCTACAACCCTGCGAGGGGGGGGTGAGCAGAGAGACACAAACCCCAGCAAGAGCCCCATCCTCTCCAGAACCTTTCAATCCCTTTCCTACACACATCCAGCTCTTCCCCTGCTCCTCTGCACGGCTTGAGTATCCACCTCTGTCTGGGAGGTCACTGCAGCCCATGGCAGCGGTGGGCACTGGGAGGGCTGATGCACAAGGAGAGCCAACACCATGCAGGAGGATATCAGGACTGCTGGGAGCTGGGCACAGGGCAGAAACCAGTCTTTTTTTGGCACTAATTTTCCCTTGCTAATGAGAGCTTCAGAAGAGTTAGTCGCTATTACGCGCCATGGGCAGGGACATTTCTCCAAACCAGCCTTTTGCCTGAGAGCAGACTGAGTGTAGGGCACTGGTCCTGGCACGGACAGGGATGAGGATGAACCTCCTGCAAAAGGGGACCCAAGGATGTTCCTCCAAGAGGCAAATCATTGAGGATCTATAACAGAAAGCATGTGAGAAAGGAGCAAGCTCCTTAGGTCAGAGGAGGTGGCATGTGGGAGAGGAACACCAGGGCATCCTGGCACAGAGAGGGGGTAGGAGCCAAAATGTAGGCTGTCTTGCTGTCCTTTCCCTTAAAATCAGAGCTTAGGAAGACACAGAAGTCTTAACATTATTTACTTTAATATTTTAACGCTACTGTCTTTGCAGTAAGGGATGGGAAAGCCCCAGTAAATTAGCCCAGTGTGCAATTTACAGCTGGAGGAAATCTTGCTGGACTTCCAGCAACTGGGCCACTATCCAAAGTCAGTAATAAGTTTTTACTTAATTCTTACAGAATCAAAATCCCACCAACTTAATTTCCATCTGCTGGGACATTTCTGTGTGAAAAAAATGACCTCACTATCAGAGGTTCTGCTGCTTTTCTTTAGATATGCAGAAATACAAAAATAACCCCTCTGCCTTCAATGTGAAAAAATCCTGCATTGTCCTGGGGGAGCTTCAGGCAGTTATTAGTTGTCATCATTTTCGTGCAGTTTCACCAAATAAAAGCTTTTCAGAATTATTTAGCAACCTTATCACATCAACAACAGGTTTTCGCTTAACGTCCTATTCCCAGTCTTGCCTTAAAAAGAACAGGATGCAGGTAAGAAAATCACAAGTGGATGTACAAAAGAAAGATATTGCCAGATGTCATTTCTAGAAGCCATCGGGAGAACACAAGAGGAATACCAGGAACATCTTCTCCTCACCAGACAGAGAAACAAAACCCATGCAAGCTCTCATTACATACTGACAATGATATTAAAGAGTAAATAACCCGTTCCCATGGTCAGTGTACAACCTGCTACACGAGAGGCACTGGGGTTAGTTTTACAAACAATTGTATAGTGAGATTAGAGCAAAGAATTCAGGAAGTGCTCAAAGACTTGAGATGTATGGTGTGGGAAGTAATCTAAGTGCTATTTATAGGAAGAAACACATGTATTTCTTCTTATTTTGGGAATGAACCCTCATATTGGCTGACACTGGTGCCCTCACACAACTGTGGACAAGGACATATTAGCATGAGGAATAAAAGATGAATTAAGAAGCGAGCAATGAGGAGCAGTCATTTGGGGTTGTTTCCCCAGTGTTTAACTGTGTTATCCTGAGCAATCCAACGCGTCCGTGTACATTTTACCTCCATTAATTCTCCTTCTAGTACCAAACAGGAAAATTATTCCCCATTTTCTTGCTTAGGCTTGTGTGTGATGCAGGCAAGATGCCTGACCAGCTTTTCCTAATGCATGGCTCCAGGACAATGGTGGAAACTTCTTCATGAATATTATACTTTGTACTGTCCCTGTTTAATCCTTCCATACAAACATGATGGGCGATTTCATGCACATCTACTTGAAAATCAAAAGAAACTCAGCAGCAAAGTAGTACGATCCAAGATTTATCCAGATAATTGCTGTTTATAAACTATAGCAACAAACCAGAAATTCTCTCGTCCTACCAATGAACAGAATCAGAAGAAAACTCAGGGCAAAATGTGTTCAGCCCAGTGCCGAAGAGACAGTAGGTGTTGTGTATGAATAACCAGGGGCTGAGGCAGAGCATTCTGTGGCCCCGGGCAGTTTTCCAGCTTTGGAACATGATTTTCTATTTTTGGCATAAATAAACTTAATCTTCTCTATATCAGGTATGCATGCAATCACTATTTTACCTCCCCAAGCTGTTGTAACCCTCTCTTGTGACCCAGACAGGTCCAAAATCCAGCTGCTGGGAATCCAGTCACCTCTTGCTCTTCTTATGCTTTATGTTTTTAAGCTGAACACGTACCAAAACTACCTTGTGATAAGTAGAAAGCTGAGCTCAACAGCAAGGCTGTTACAAATTGAGAAATGTTGCAACTGGAATAACAGGAAATTTCAGGCTGCTAAAATTAGTTCATGTGAATAATGACTTCTCATGCAAAACAGGTTTTGATAAAAACCCCGCTGGTGCAGCCTCTACAATCTGGCTGTCATTAATGAGAAACATTAGAGACTGGCACTGAAACAAAGGTATTCTTTCCTAGGACATCCTTCACCTTGCATATCACAGAAACAAGTATTAGTCTCGAGCATTGGTGCCACAGAAACAGTTTGTTCTTCCAGTGTCATAAACTGAGGGCTCTCATGTGAGACTGAGCTTGTGTCTGGAGGCACTCAAACCACTTATAGTAATAATAGCTCAAAGCATCTTTAATTTATGCCTGGCTTCTGTGTTGGATTCCCCAGAGTTTCCATCTTCTTAAATGACAACAGCCTGTTCAGAGGGGCTGCGAGGATTCGTGGGAGAGGTGGGGAGGTGACGCGGGATGATGTGCTTGGATTGCTCTATGCATAAATATATCTCCTACTGGTTTGGGCATGTGCAAGTAGTTCCAACTGTGCTTACTGTGCAGCTGGAAATGGCATATCTGGACAGATGCAGTGATATATTAGAGCTAATAACTCCAGGTGAGGGCAGGATCGACTACCAGTATTGCACCAGGGTGGTTATGTTGCTGCTGCTTATGGTATCTCAGTCCCATGCCACACTGTGAGCACGCTGGCTCTGCCACCTCCGGTGGTGTGGCACTGCTGAGAGAGTGGCACTGAGGTGCTAAACCTGTGCCCATCATTGGTGGTATCAAACACTCCAGCAGGGCTGCCTTCTTCCATCTTAGGGAAGGACCCCTCCTCCTCTCTGTCTTTACCGTACCCCTGACACCCATCTTATGAGGCCATGTCTGCAGTTACTGGATATTCCTGGAAGCCAGGATGAGATCCAGTTCAAGATCAGGACACGTAAGATGTGGGCTGGGCTTCCAAGCTCACATCGCAGTCAACAGAGGTGGAGTCAACGGAAATTGGAGATTGGCACAAATGTGCCATAAAGCAGAAGAAACGGTGAAGGCAGGGGCCGAGTACGGAGCAGGGTGTGATCCAGTAGCCTCAGCGTGGGCATCTGGTGCTATTTGACACAGCCCATGGTGTCCCACTTGGCTTCCATCTGCCACGCCAGAAGGAAGGTCTCCACAGTGATTTAAACTTGCCAAATCCATGTGGCTGTCCTGGACACCCCAGCATGGCACTAAACACATATGTTTAGGCAACTGAACGGCACATCCTAGTGAAACGACTGCTTGCATCGACCCAGCTGGGAGTGAGGTGCCCACATGTAGAGCCCAGTACCGCCCCAGAAGCTGTCAAGTGCACAGGACCCTTGTCCCCAGCTGGCAGGTATGCCATGAGGGCTGGACCATCCTGCGGTCATCTTGAGACCAGGCGGGACACTGTGGGTGACTGAAGTAGCACTAAGCACCGACGTTAGGGTAACCAAAGTGAGCCCTGGAGTGCTGCTGGCTGTTACAGGAGCCGAAGGATGTAGCTCACATGTAAAAATATTCAAGGAGGTGGTTTGATGTCAGACCGAATCCCACCCAAGTGGCAGCAGTCTGGCAAACACATTACTACGCTCCTTCTACAGCAACACATTATTGCTGTTCATTTTAACTGTACATAATACAAATCAGGTCCTTATTACATGAAGCACAGAAACACTGGAGAGGTTTTCTTGTCCTGCAACCATGTATTCCAAGGGACTTGTTCTTACTAAACTGATGTAAGACTTCAGGGTTGGGAATTCCCCATCCAACAAATGGGCAATTAAGACTTGAGGGGTGTGCACACCTTTCTTGACAAGCCCAGCACATGCTGATTTGGAAAACAGAGCAGGAAGCAACTGAGGTGAACCTTGCAGAAAGAACACCATTCCTTAGGAATGGGTGGGGGAATTGCATGGATGTGATTGAAACCTTCCACCTATCAAAGATGTGTTTATTAACTGAGTGGTGGAGGACATACCGCTTAGCACTGCCTCAACCTTATTCCTCAACAAGACGTATAAAAGCAACACGTGAAGTAACAAGTCTGCCAGCAAAAAGACCTTTGGTGCATGAACCATGGTTGAATGGGACTGAAAACTCGGAGGAAAGCAGAGCCAAGTTTATCTCCAGGCAACCAGGATGCAGCAGTTCACCCCTCCTGTGGGCTGCCAGATGGACACATATTTCCACAGTGAATATTTGACAATAAACTGAACCTGGGCTGTTGTCGAGCATGGAGGCAAGGCTGTCTTCCACCTGCATCCTCCTTCCTCCTGCTCTCTAAAGTTAGTACTCAGAAAAGTACTACAAAAGTAATAGTGAAGACTCTGATTGTCCTGCCGTGGCTGGCAAGGACCAAAAACATCAGAAAAACTCCAACCTTTTGGCCTTCCATTCTCAGGTTTGCTTGTGGAAGATCACAAGTTTGGGTCAGCATATAACGTGCTCAAGACCAAATGAAAATGTAAAGAATGAACATTGCACAGAATTGATAATGCAGCAGTGAGATGTGTCCTGGTAAAAATAGTTCTATTACACCATCAAAAAGTTATTCACGTTGACAAGCCATGAAATGTTTGCATAAGGAGAAAGGGAACAAAGTAGGAATGCTTTAATGCTGTGCCTCATTGGAGCTGCTTTTTCTTTCAGCCTTGTATAACTGTGACAGTTGTATAAAGGGGAAAAACAAAAAAAAAAAGACAAAGCACTGGTAGTGCTGGCATGAAAAGACATTTTTTTTCTGCAGCAGTCAACAGCTACACAACAGCTCTGTGCTCTCTTTCTCAAAAGCAACAGGCTTGTTGTGCTCCGCGTGGTCACCCTGAGTCAGCCCATGGTGACAGCCTGACCTCCTCTCGAAGACCCGCATGACTAGCTCCTGCTTCCAAGTCTGCTACATTGTGCAGAAGCAACCAACGCAATTTTTATCTGAATGACATACATGGACTCACAAACTCGAGCCCTGAGCACAGAACACCCTATCAAGACAGGTTTCTAAGTTCGAGGGAGCTATCTTACATGTTGACAGACAACAAGTTCTGCATTTTCCTTTCAACCTAAACATTAGCAGTGATTTCATACACTCACACACACAGACCTGGGTACAGTTGAATGTGCCCAGAAATGTTATGCATGCACTTTTCTGGACAGCAGTAATGACCCCTGGTGACCTCATTGGTCAGGACACCTCTTCAATCCTTCCAAGTGTTGTCGCTGGGGCAGGAGTTGGTTTACCTACTTCCATGGCTCAACAACTGAAGGTGTACCCACATCTAGAGTACTGGCTACCTCTTTCATGGAGACAAGCCTGGACATAAAGAACAACCTTTTCCCCATAAGGACAGTCAAGCAGTCAAACAGGTTGCCCAGAGACCTTGTGCAGTCTCCGTCTTCAGAGGATTTCTAGACGCAACTGGATAAAGCCCTAGGCAACCCTGTATGACCTCAAGGACAGGACATCCCGAGGTCCCTTCTAATCTAGATTATTTTAGTAAACCTTTGTGAAGAAGGGTGGCAGGTACTGTATGAGGACAGGCACTAAATCTCCATAAACGTATGGGTTCTAAGACATATCCAACACTTTGGAGAATGTACAGAACTCCTGGTTGCATAGCTTTCTCAAGCAACCAATGCCCACTCCTTTGAGCAGCAATTAGCCTCATTAGAGGAGAAAATCTCAGCCATGAATGCAGAGGCTTAATGGCTTGATGGAAGAGTGACAGAACTGACAGGGCAGAAGTCAGATCACCCTCTTCTACGGGATCTGATGATTGGATGTGTTTAGAAAAACAATCCCTCATTTTCAGTGAACTCTCAATATTTTGTATTATGTTTTGATAAGAATAATTCACTGCAGTACATGAAAAGCTCTTCCCCCCTTTATTTCCCTCTGTTCCCTCCTCAGGGAATGAAAAGCCATTATGGTGACACCTTGAGAGAGGTGTCCCTTCAGGATACACCTTTGGACATGATGCTGAGCTCTGTGGACATGGCCAAAGTTGTTTCTGGTCAAAGCTAACCAAAGCAGGGGAGGCAATAGATTCACTAGTGTCACAACCTGGACATGGGCATATTATTGTATACAACATAGTTCAGGTGGGAGCAAGGATTTTTGCTTTTGAAGGGTCCTGGTTAATTTCCTACCACTTCTGGCTAAATTTCAGCCTTTATGTAACTGTGAGGTGTCCAGGGTTCATATTATCCTGGGTTACAAGTGTCAGAGATTAACTTTTTTTGCCCAGAGTAAGGGGGTAATTATATGGTAGGAGAGTTTGTTGCAGGTCCCAAAGCTGCCTGTGGCTGAAAATGAAACAGATACTCACAGGATGTATGCGATGACCCCGATGGACCAGCAGTCCACGGCTTTGCTGTAGGGTTTCTGGGCCAGCACTTCAGGAGCTGAAAATAAAAAAGCCAAACAAGCACATGTTACAAGACCAAACATTTAAATGTGGCCAAGAGGTAGGACCCTGAAACTTGAAGCTCCCTGAGACCTTGTGTTGTTGCCCTCTGCATACAGCCCTTGCATTTGGAAATATCCTGATGTATTTGAAGCTTATATTCTCACAAAGAAGGATGACTCCTAAAGAGGGGCAAATTCCCAATTTTCTGACTCCGAGGACAGAAAGCAAAACCAAGGACTGAAATATGCATGAGAGGCAGAAGGCCACCACCTCCCTCTCAGAGGAACTTTAGGAGACTTGGAGGAAAATGAGGACGAGTTTTGCACTGGAGCTGAGATGCACATTCACCCTGACAACCTCACAGCTCCACCGCGCTGTGCTGCCAAACAGGGGATTTCAAGAGGCAACTTGGAAAGTGCAGGGTGTCAGGGAGGCGATCAGTTCGGTCTGCAGGAGAGGAAGGAGAGCTGCCACCATTCCTCCCAACAGCTGCCTTCTGAATCCTGCTGGAGGTCAGAGTTAGAGGGAGACACTTGTTCTGCTTCTGGGAACACGGACACCTCAGAAGGAGAAACAGAACGTAGCAGGAATTGGACACACACACAAAAGAACTGAGCCTTCTGCCTCTATAGCTTTCAGCCACCAAAGTCTGAATTTTGCTAGAAGTAAGAGCCTGGGTATTTATTGAAACCCCTTGTGGGTCTGCTTTCCTGTCTTACACCAGTGAGAGTTAAAAAGGCGTATTTTTTTTGTTTGGGAGCCTGAAGTATTTTGTTTTCCCTGTTGGGACCTTTGAGTGCAAATGCTTAAACCTAAATTTTAAAACCCTGTGACTCTAATCTTTTTCATGTAAAGAAGCTTTTGCTTTTTTTCCAAGCAAAATGTCCACAGTGCAAGAAATCACTGCTTGTGGCATTCCTAAAGCAGACTTGCCGCACTGGGTTTTAAAAAACACAGTATTTCCTCTGAGTATTTTGGAGTTCAAATGCTACAAAAAAAAATCATGAAGGGGCAAGTTCAAGCAAAAATGTTTCTTTGGGGTTACACCTTCCTCTGCCAGGAGCCTTACCAGCATCAAAGCAGTTAGTTACTTGAAGAACAGTGAAAAAAATTGCAAATCACGTAAACGTATTAGAACCTGAGCCTCACATTTGCTTGCTACATATGCTTTGGTGTCCTGATAAAGACTCTTCAAAGCGCTATCTTGTTAAGCTAGACAAGTCAACAAAAGTAAGGTCAAAACTGCCAGCAAGGAAGGGAACAGGAAGCCATAATGAGAAACAGAAAAGATCTTCTGGTGCTTGGGCATGAGAGCTTATAGAAGGGACTGAAGGGAAGACAGTGCACAAGGCAGATGAAGGCATCCACGTTGCATTTCCAAAAGCAGCAGAACGATGGAAAGGGTCAAGTGACACTGGGAACACATTGTAAAAAGAAAGAAAATACAGGGGAATGTGGGTAAAAATATAGCTGGCAGCCAGATTATGAAGACTTTTGAATAACGGGATATGACCCAGTCTGCAATACAGGGTAAACAGTATCCCAATCTTCAAGTTATCCATCAAACTGGGACCACTGCATGTATAAGAAATTAAAATGATGGTTCTGTTCATATACTGTTAATCCTAATACACTGTTGTACTGTCTGATTGCTCCAACACTTATCCACTTCACGCCAAAGGAGGTTTCTTCCCTCTGTACCTAGCATGAATGGCTCCTAATCTGGCCCTAGATGCTTGTCAGAAACCTGCACCCCAATTCCTGAGAAGCCGCTGACTCCTTCCAGGACATGGGCATGCTGCTGTATCAAGATAAAGGTTAAAATGTTCTTACTACAAGAGGGGACAGAACTGTGGAAATATAAAAGGTGTCTACAGTTGGCACCCAAAAGGTAACTCCTTTCCCAACGTCTGGGGCAGGGTCTGTATCAGCTTGGTGTTGCTCGTTCTGGTGGGGGTCAATTTGAAGATGAACTTGGGATAAAAGAATGAAGCACTGGAGAGTCATCATATTTGGCCTGCCACTGCCTCCCGGATAACCTGGCAAGCTGAGACAGTCTGGCAAATTTACATTTCTCTTGTATAAAACAGCTGTTCCTCAAAGTTGCTCAAGACAACCTTCCCAGACAGCTCTCATGTCCCTAAATCTGACTCTTTCCTTCCCAATTCATCAAAATTTGCCTCCAAGTTTTCCACTAAAAAGAATCCTTTTTGAAAACGTGCATCAAATAGGGTTTGTGAGACTCAATGTTTTTTGTTCCACCCCATGTGACAAAATATGTGGAAGAAGGGAGTTAATTTTCCCCTGTTCTTAGGTGATTAGATGTCTTCCAACTCTCCAATCCTTCCAAATTCCCAATATTTTCTTTGCATATCTCTTCTACCTTTGACTGTCTGCTCCCGTTTGCATCATTTTCAAGACTGGCAAACATTAAACATCTTATATACCCCAAAGAAAACATTATGCAAATGGCTCCTGAGCACCACGGATCCTAGTGAGCTCCTGACATTACACAGATATGCCACATTAACATAACGGAAAACAAATCTGAGAGGAGGGGATATGAGCTACATAAGGATTCTCCCTCTTAAAACATCAAAGCTGTGTTATGGCATTTCTCTCCGTTTTAAAGGAGTGAAGAGCGCCGATAACAAGATAGTTGATGCTGCAGATGGTGGATGTGAAGCAGGTAAGAGCACTACAGGATCAAGCCCAAAGCAAATGGGGGGCAACTATCTCCCCTTTTGGCAAACTTTAATGAAGGAAGGCAGGAGGTTTAAATAATTATTTTAAGGCCAAATGGCTGCTTTTGATTTTTGTTCCAAAGAGCACACATGGAACAGGAACGGGAGAACATAGCTAAGCATCATCTGTCTCTGATATATGGAAAAGACGGAAATATTTAATGAGCAGAAAAACAAGTCAGAGGAGCTCAAATGCCACACAACAGTCAGCCAGAGATGGGGAAGTCAATGAAGCAAACCCAGACCCTTCCTCCACTNCAGAAAAACAAGTCAGAGGAGCTCTTAGAAATTATGGTAGATCAGTGCCAAGAGGCAAAAGCAGGAGACACAATGAAAAAAAATCCAAGAGCTGACGGCATTAAAGGATCAACAGACGACTGAGGAGACAAAACAGCAGTATGGAGAATGGGAAAGTCAAAGCTCCCATTTGCAACGCTGGGGAAATGCCAGCAGAGCTCCCAATATGGGCACCTCCCCAGGGAATCACTGTGGGCTCAAATGCTACACAACAGTCAGCCAGAGACCCTTCCTCCACATCCAGGAGCTGTGTTTCAGGCCAAAATAGCACTGCTGCTGGCAATACATGGCAGGTAAAATGTCGGGTAGTGGTCCCAAGGTCTCGTCCCACCTTCAGTTACACGAAGATGTGCTTCCCAGGGCACTCCACTTTCAGGCCAGACGATCTGCTGTTTTACTGTTAGGGTTTTCTTTGTTTAGTTATGTTTTATTTTTAATAGGAGAAAAAAGTAAAAGGTTTATTTCAAATGGAAGTTTTAAGAAAAGGTAGAAAATAGGAACATTTGGAAGCCTTTCAGAGCCTTATGCCATTCCTCCCAGGGAGCGCAGCTATGCTAATAAGCTCCCTAAAAATGCAGCTGCTGGATGCCAAAACCAGCAATCCATGTTCTTGCAAAGAGCTCAAGTGATGGGGATTGCTCTGATACTTTAAGCCTGTTGAACAAACTGTACAAGTCATGAGGGTGCCTGCTCTTCATACCAGTCTCGTACTTAAAAGCCATTTTCCTTCACTCCCATGATGGTGCTGCTCCCAGCAGATTTTGCTGTCCCACAAGAACTCAGTCTAATGCTGTTTTCTGTGGTTTATATGGCTTCACACAAGCTGCATGCCAGAAGGAATGAGGGATTTGAACAAAGGGTGGTGGTTTTGAAGATTCCCATGGGACCGACAAACCAGCAGGCTGCTGTAAATGTGGGAGGAATAAAAAGATCTAAACAAGGTTAAAACAACCAGGAACCTGCTTACACTGGGCAGTGACATAGCTCAACTGGCCAAGCAAAATGCCCTGGTGCAAGTCAGGACTAGTAGCTCAGCTGGTAACTATTTTAGTGCCAGTTTCCACCACGTAGGCTGGTTCTGCAGGTACAGAAAGGGAAACCTGGGCTGTGCAGGTAGAAGATGGCCATGAAATCTGAGAGGGAAGGTGAGTTACGGGCAGAGTTTGTAAGGGACACCAAAGGGAGATGGTGTCACCCTCATTGTTTGTGACTTGAAGGTACCACCTTGAGAAGATGGACAGAGAGGAGCAACCCTGCACCATGGAGAAGACGGTTGGATGCACAAAAGGCCAACATCGCCTGAAGCCAAAGACAGTGCAAGAGCCATAGAAAGCATCTTCCTCATAGTGCAAACAGGCTGAGAGTCATATGAAGCAGCTTCACCACAAGACCAGAGCCCCTCTTCCACCGATTCCTGAGATGAAAACAACTTCTTTCCCTCTCACACGGTCCTCCAGTGGAGTGTTCATCTTGTCCTGGTTGGCCAAAACTTCGTGGTTTGGTGCTGTTTCTGAAGGATTGAAGGGTTTCGGCACAGCTCTGCTGGCTTCTTATGTTCCTATTGTCCCTATTTCATGTTGCTGAGTCAGATTTAGGTAACTGTCATGGAACATAATGTAGCTACAACCACATGCAAGCAAACCCTCTTTCAGGATACGGCAGTGGAGCTGAGCAATTGCACTGTCATGAGCTTGTGCCTGTGCAAACCCTGGTGAGAGCAGTTCCAAAGCTTTATTTTCACTTTATTACTCATGTTACTGCCTAAACAACTCCTGGGGTGGCTTTTTGCTAATAAGGATATCCCAAAGGTTTATTGAATATTTTCAAACTTCTGACTCAAAAGACACTGAATAAGTCAAAATTCAGCATGGAACTATTGCTTACTTAAATGCTTTGGTCTTGCGCAGGTCTAAGAGAATCATATGATCTGAAATTGCTACTGCATTTCTGATAGATCTGAAAGGTGTGAAATGACCTTTCATAAAAGCGCTATGGAGAATAAAAAGTGACTGAGGTGGGGTGTACAGGGATCAACCACACATCCAGGGTCCAGCCCAATCCCTACGACAGGGAAATACAAGAAAATTTTACTTGAAGTTGGGTTGGGACTCAGAGCAAGAATTTTAAATCTCAGCAGGATTAAGATATTAGCCAGCCACAAACACAGTTCATAATTCAGCATTTCTGCAAAAGGAGATCAGATTGCCGGAGACAGGCTTTCTAACATTTTTTCCTTAACTTTTCAATGCTCATAAGCGTATTGTGAGTCTAAGTCCCATCTGTAGAAGTAACCAAAGCTTTTGAGAGACCAGCTCTCACGGAAAGTAAGTCAGTGAGACTTAGTTCCCAAACAGCCAAAATCTCTTTAGAAGAATTTGCTGAATGACTGGAGTCACCTCCTGGTGGGCACCCAACTTGACATACCTCGAGGATGGCTCATTTTCAGGCAGTTTTGAACACCTTTGTCAAAACCAAGTTCTTATAAACAGTCTCTAGGTGGGCAGCCCATGACAGATTGCTAACGACTTATACAGATCTTGCCCATAATCACAGAGATCACGCACGGTTTTGAAAACACCGCTCCTTCTCCAGTCTAGAAGATGGAATGGGATCCATGCAAGCCAGTCCACACACCTAATTTGCAATGAAATGAGATGCACAAGCTCCCTCATCTTACCCAATTTAGGTGTTATCTAGAAGTTGGTCATCTAGCCCCAACCAGACTCCCTCCATAAGAAATGGAGAGAGAGATAAGAGTCTTAAGCAGATAAGAAAAAGGAAGACCTTTTCACTAGAAGAGGTTGCATTATCAATCAGACCCTCTCTTCAGTAAGTAAATATTTATATTTGTATCTTAACAAAAGTGCTTCATCTAAGTCTAATTTTGTTATCCTAACCGTCATCTTTTCACCATAAGACCAAACTCTCTGATAAAACTTCTGAAAGAACGAGATCTCTCAACTGTTGACAGTAATTGAATCTGTAAGGCAGAGCCTTAAAAGCTAATGTGCTAATGCACTACCAGTTATGCACACTTTAGATAGAGTCTAATATGATAAGTAATACTCTGATTTTCAGAAGGAAAAGTGATATTTTAAAAAAGTTTTATTATAATTACACCCTCCCTTATTTGATTAATTTCTGAACCACATAAACAGGAATTTAGTGTCTTGTGTACCACCATTCTTGGAGCTGAAACTTAGAGAAGCTGAATTAAAAATTGAAGCACACAGAGTTGAAAGTATATCCTAATCAGGGAAATTAGATAGAAATGACAGGGGGCTTGCATACTTGCAATGGGCAGCAGATATAAGATCAGGTCTGCTACCAAGTCAGAAGCTTGTCCAGCACCTTGCACTGGGGACCTAACTTGATCCGGTCCTGGAGATAAAGAAGTATAAATAGTAGCAGATGTCAATGACTTCTTAACTGCATCCTGGGTGCCTTTGGCAACGTGATGCATGTCTAACGGTTTTCTAGGAATTTAAAAGGAAAGTGGTTAAACTGACAAAAGTAATTAATTCCTCATAAAGTCTTAGAAAATGGGATGTTCTACATATCTTTAAAGACAAGTGCCATGAATTATGTTGTAAGTGATGGAGTCCTGAGTGTTACTTAAAGGCTAGGTAAAATGGCTTGAAAAACCCCAAAAAAGAGTTGGCAGAGAGGACATTTCATGGGACAGAACTGTGGCCCATGTCTGCCCCAATCAGACGAGGACATGTATTCTTGTAGTGCCACTAGGAAGAAGGACTCTCACATTTATTTGAGGGCTTTTTAGGCAGGTGCTGCAAATTTGAAGTGATGCTGGAAGGCATGAAAGCTTTTGGATGCGGAAAAAATTGCAGACCAGGTATGCAGAAGCCATGTCATCAGGTATAACACTCATGGAGGCCCATTTGTGGGCATCACCACAGTGACTGACAGCAAAAATCTTCTGTGCTTGGAAAACGTTGTCTGGGCAACCAATTATATTTAAAAAAAAAAAAAAAAGCAGCACTAAAGAGGAGCCGTCTCCCATGCAAAAAAGAAATAGAACAAATATTTGAAGAGGTTTTCTTTGTGAGACAGGGGAAAAACTGTCAGCACTTCAGAAATAAGCGGCCGTGACCTCTTGAACTGTGATGAGTAAATCCTGTGCTCAGCAAGGTAACAACGGGCCTGGAGGCACTTGTGTAGCTATCAGTGCCCAGACCATGAGTAATGAGAGCTCTCAAACATCTCTCAAAGCGCTACAATTCATGTCACATGCTCTGAGACCTTCCTCTCCAAAATAGCAAGTTTTCTTATGTAAATGGCATGCTGAGAGGCAGTATGAGATCACTCAGTGCCCCAGCACCGTCGCACTCCTTCATTTTCATCAACGCTTCGGCAAACATCATCTGAGCTTCCCTGCATCTCACAGACTTATTCTAGTCAGTGCCCATTTCAGAACAAAATAAAACATGTTAATTAAGGACAGAAGAGTTGACAGCAAAAATTACGAAAATTGCTGTCTCAGCTCAATTCCTGGTAGTGCTTTGGAAGAAGATTCCCAGTCTGGTGTGATTACACAAGACAGCTATTCAGGCTGCACAGAGTGCATCCTGACTCATATGTCTTAAAATAAAAAAATCATGGGTTAATGGCTTCACTAAAGGGAAACCAAAGAAATCTGTTCCTTTTCCTGATGTTATCAGGGTAGAGCGTGCCTGTGCAGCGTGATGATAATGCCCAGAAAAAGGTATTCCTGGGACAAATGTGGATCACTGTGTCAGAGCAACATCATCTCTTTGAGTTCTTGTACCATGGAATCATCAGAGCTATGAAAACACAGGTGAGATCGCAGCTGCAAAGCACAAGGAGCCTCCGTCTGACTGCTGGAAAACATCAGGTCTTTCCTACTGGAAAGAAGTGAGACAAATCTATCCCTGGGGAAGCCACTGTCGTTTTAGTTTCACGGATTTCATGGGCACCCCAGAGATTAATTTTACTGTCTCAGATGACTAGCTTGGTATCGTAGGAGGCACAGGCTTGCTGGATGTCTCATGCGTGAAGTGAGCCTTTTAAACAGTGTTTACTCAAACAGACCCTGTCGTCACCTGCCATATAATTCTCATATTCAGTTACTTTAACTTTTGTAAAAGGGTGCCGGTAAAGACAATGATAATCAGTAGCTGGGTATAATCACTACTGAATGGACTAAATATCAGGGAATAAATGATAGTAAGCAATTTGATACTGCCCAGGAAGGCTTGGGGATCTAAAGAGCTCCTAAATGCTGACATTTAGGAGTCAGTAACTTAACATGGTTGTAACAGAGGATGACTGAACATATCTGAATAATTGTAGCTTTTTCATTTTACTGTCTTCTGTCAGGGGAATCTGGCAAGTGCTATCCTTTATGATTAAAATAACATGTTACATTAGGTGAAGTTTCTTGGTCTTATAGGTGTTTGCAGAATTGATGCATTTGAGGATATTCTTCACGTGCTCCTAATTTAGGTCCAGGCAGTGTCTTTGAGAAGTATTTTGCAAAAGATTAAAATGATGAAAATGAAACCCACGGTCCCTGAGCTGGATTGCAGGATGCGGACACAAAGTAGAAGAGCACACAAGACAGAGCACCAGCAACTTCTGAAAACTCTGGTTCTAATGAACATCTGTAAAATCTCATGTGTTGTATGTAGTGGCACTGGAAAATAAGTATTACTCATTTTCACTATGTGTCCATATTGCAGATGGGAAGAGTGGACAGACAGTATAATCAAATCTCTTACCAACATAGCCAGGAGTTCCGCAGGCTGTAGACATCACATCTCCTTTACCCTCCATCTTTGACAATCCAAAGTCACTGATCATGATTTTTGACTCTTCATCCTGGCTGTAGTAAAGCAGGTTCTCAGGCTAGAAAAGAGAATGAGGGTTTTGAATATGTAAGTCCAGTAACAAGGTCTGTTGGCTGATGCTTTGCATTTAATACAACCCCTAGTTACATCATATGCCAATATAATTTGGTTCCCCTAAATCCTAAAGAGTTGCTCTTAAAACCTGTATGGAGGTGCTCTCCAGACTCCTGTATGCCAAATAACAGAAGAAACTGACACCTTGAGCTTTGTGTAACTTTCCTGGAATAATGAACCTCTCCTTTGGCACCCCAACTAAGAATGAAGGCTTGACCCTTATTTGTGAGATATGTCTGACATATTATCACCTCAGAGTGATAAAACAGAAGGATTCATTCGAAGGCAGTCAAATATAGTAAATCCAGGTAGCGTAATGAAAAATTTTTATACAGCACTTGAAAAGGAAAACAGTAGGCATTAGAGAAATTTTGTATCTTCTCCGCTGGAAATTAACTGTTATGAGAGAGGAAATGCCTTTTCAGTTAACAGAGTTACAGCAAGGATGTTTTAGCTAGAGCTGATTAGGAAAAAATGCTACAGCACTAAGCACAGTGACTTGTTTACGCTGAGAGGAAACAAGAGCCACTCCACAAAGCCCTGTGACTTTCTACTGACATCAGGCGGGTTGGAGAACCCAATCAAACTCCATCTGCTACAGCACAGCCCTCCATCCATATGCTTTGAATGTGCCGCTGCTACAAAGCTAAGCTCTCACTATGTGCCGTGAGAGCATAATTCTTCCCCTACTTGAAATCTGTGCTCACAAAAAAGGTCCAGCATCTGCTCTCACACTGACAGCCTTGTGGTAATGGTGTTCCATTGCACCACCAGGACCTTGGGGTCTTCATCTATAAAAGTGATGGATACCCAACATTTCGACATAACCCTGGTGTAGACTTTTGCCCAGAAGTTGGTACAAACGCCCACCCGCACGCGACAAATTTTGTCTGTCAGCCCGCTGTGCGCTCCAGGGAATGGGAAGAAGCAGCTGGGGCCACACAACATCGTCAAACTCCTTGGGACACATCCAAGCTTGGATTTCTAAGGAGGAGCAATTGCACTGCAGCAGCACCTCCTGTCTTCCCTCCTCCATCGCCATAACCTCCTGCCCTGGGGGAAAGGAGGGGACAAAGACGCACTCCACTCTACTCTGAGGCTCCTGTTCAGCTTCTAGTGGAGGTTAAAGCACTTTCTGGCTCCCCAGCTCCACTATGAAGCCATGTAGTAATGGCTTTATCCATGGGACATGACGGCTGTGAGAGAATGTACAAGCTGCATCCACAGCTGGGAGCAGCTGGGACTGAGGCAAAAAGGGAAATGATTCTATTTGTAAAAATAATAATGAAGTTGTGCTGGTTTTGTTTTTTCTCATGATATCTTGTAAGCTTTAAGTGGCCTTTACAATGCTGACACTGCTTTCAGAGACCACAGGGGGCAGTTTTATGCCCTGGTCTGCCTTTGGTTGGAGTTACTCCTGATTTTCACTGGTGCACTTCTAGTCTGCTGAGGGGTTATTAGAGCTGGTATTAAGGGAAAGACAATTATTTCTCAAAGATTTCTGAAGACTCACCTCAGGCCCTCACTTAAGGCCAAGAAACCCATTCATTTAAAATTTAAACTCATTTAAAACCTGTTTAAAAGGAAAAACTCAGTACAAAGCGGAGTTGCTCGAGCCTTTCAGTCATTTTGACTTCCTTGGACTTCATCTGCTGGTGCATTATTTAGATTAGAGACTTGGAGTACAGATCTTTTTTTCCCAACTACAGCAAGTGCTATTTTGGTATCTGAATAACACATAATTACAATAAATAATTGTTATAGATGTTTCAAGGGTTGTATTTTTGTAGAGTGGATTCTTTCCCAGAGTTTCATTTTGGGGGATCACAATTCAAAACTTGCACTTATCATGATATTTTGAGATCATAAAAAGTCTCATTATATCTGTATTTTTGCTATCATGGTATGTTTGTGCTAACAGAAATTCACAGTAGGTGTTCCTCATACACCATATTTTATGAATCATTTTAACAACTGATATGGTACTGACAAAGACTTGCAAATAAAAAGAAAGAAAGAGAAAAAGAGATAGTCTTTGCCCCAAAATGCCACTGGAAAAAGTCAGTTTGATCTAAATTCAGCATGTCCTGACATGAACTCTGAAAGTAATTTGTAGATGAATCCACTTCCCAATTACCAGATCTCATATTTTATTATAGTAATTTTTAAACAAGATTAATCTGCTTTAAAGTGAGAGCTACAGCCTTTCTTTAAATTATAAAGGCAGGAATATTAAGAGCTTATACAATGAAGTATCTGAATTAAGAAGACTCAGACCTCCCTCCAAAACCTTGAGTTGCAGACAGAAGCCTGAAATTATTTCCTACCAATTGAACTTGAGAGAAAGCTGGTCATGTTAAAATACTAAACAATGCTTCCATATTGAAGTTGAATGGAACTCTAATAAATATGAGAATGTTTTTATGTACTTCAGGAAATAAGTGGGAACTGAAGGCAGCATGTGAAGACTATAGGAGACAGAAGACTAACCTGTGCCTTGCTACAAAAAAAACCATTATTTAGGATTGTTAGGACTAAATAGTGCAACGATGAGGAGGAAATACTGTTTGCAAATGTCAGTGTATATTTTCCTTCAGCGTATTCAAGGTTTTGCCTTAAAAATGTGCAAACCAATACTTTAAAAAATGTATTTCTACTTTCTATTATTCTACTCTATATTTTGAAGTGAAGCTCGTAGGATGCCCACTTCTGGCAGAAGTGTCCAGGACTGAGGCAGGTCCCTTGTAGCAGTAAGGTGTGGAAAAGCTCGCAATCCTGCAGGATTGGCACCTGCGCTGCAAAAAGACTCCCTGTGGAGTCAAAGAGTGGCAGAAGGAAATGCCTGTGTTGAGGTTTTCACACAAGGCATGTCTGCCTGTCCTGGGCACTGCTGCACCTTGGAGAACTGTGGTGCTGGTGGTTACACGGGTAACAGGCTCTGTTTTGGCCCCACCACATCACATCTTGAAATAATTCTTTTACTCCATGCAGCATTTCACATCAACCCTAATTTTGGAGGAGATAAAAAGCAAATAAATAGTATGTCTCATCACTACGATTTTTCATCCATCTTAAGGCAAAACAGTGAATTCACATTCTCGGCCCTACAACCTTTGCTAAGAGGACTTGACAAGAATCACAAACATGCAATTTAATATTAGACTGTATTAAAAATACAATTGATTTAAAATTACATTTAATTAAGCAATGTATTTAAGAAGTAATAAATAAATAAATGGACTTCTTTGTGGCTTTTGACGTTCTTGATTCTATTAATGATCATTAAGCCTTTACGTAATTTGACCTGTTCTGTCAAATGCTATTATCTTTACATGGGTACAATTCAAGGCCACAGCATCAACATCCGAGGCAACTCCTGTTTGGAGTATCCCTCCAAAACACAACAAGAGGTGTTATTTCATTCACTGCATTCCTAATTTCTGGCAGTAAACTTTGGTAGAATTAACTAGCTCAGGAGCAAACCCCACTCCTTTCTTTTGACATTTGTATCTTTTTCTAATGCCTTCTGCTGATTTAAGATACTAAAAAAGGGGAGGTTTAGCTGTGTGTTATGAAATCCAAGCCTTTCTTCTTATCTTAATGATAGTTTAAGGTATAGGAAGGAAACAACACAGAAATAATGTTCTGGGTTTTTTTTTTTTGCCAGAAAAGCTGAGAGTTTTTGATGTGATAATAAAATAGAGCTGAAAGGAAAATTGTCTAAAAATCACATTGGCACACAATGTTCCTTAGAAGAATCTCTGCTGTGAAAAGTGTCTCCAAAAACACTGGTCAAAATAGCACAATAGGAAATCACTCAGCTTTCCAACGCTATTTATTGTGAAGTAAAAAGTAAGTCTAGCATTTGCTACAAGATACTTTACAGCAGTAAACACTTACATCCCAGCTGAAATGCGTTTCCTGCCTTAATGTAACATTTCAGGTCTTAATGAATTACTTTTCTCCCACATGATATGTGCAAAACTGCTGTTGTAACAGCATTGATTGCAAAGTCCTCATCAAAACCAGTTACGATGGGAGGACATGGAGCCTTCAGAGCATCTCTTTTACAGTAAAACCTCACTGAAACAGACAGTCCCAGAGGAGGCTGGACTAAACAGTTACTAACGCATGTAAATATGTTAGACTCCTAATTATGCAACCTTCATTAACACTGCCTGGAGGACCGAGTCACGCTGCAGTCGTACCTTGAGGTCCCTGTGCACGATGCCCATTCGGTGCAGGTAGTAGACAGCATCCAGGACCTGCCGGATCAGCGTACTGGCATCCTTCTCCGTGTAGAACCCTTTCTCGACGATGCGGTCGAAAAGTTCTCCTCCAGACACTCTGGAAAACACAACGGGACACAGAGGTGTGAGGACATACTTTGTAACGTGCTTTCTACCTCACTAAAGGATGTCCAGGGCATGGGCATCCAAGCACACGTCCATCTGGAGCTCTAGGGGCTCTCCCACTGTCCCAACAAGCATTTGGTTTTGGTTTCTTCATGCTCCAAGGACTAGCAAAGGGCAAAGAAAAGAAGTAACAGAACTAAACCAGAAACAACCACACTATAACAGACAATAAAGCCCATTACACATCAGAGAGTGGTCAAAGACTCACTAGAACTTGCGGATGGAAGAGACAAATCCACCCCAGCAAGAGCCAGGGGAGCAGACACCAGTTTCCACACTGTCCCACCTTGGTGAACTTCATATAGGCGAATCGGTCTGCCCATCCTGCTGGTGCTGGCCCACCGGGACTGTAAGGCTCCCTACTAGTATGAGTTCCTGGGGTTCCCTTTTCATTCCAGCAACCAAAGCTTGGGTTTCACCCTGGAAGAACGGTCCCGTTCTCCTTTCCTCACCAGGGAATGTATACAGTAGTTGCTGCCAGTTACCTATAGAGTGTTAGTTCATTAAAGGATTCTGGGTCTCTGGCAATTTTTAAAGCTTTCAGGTGTTATCCCCTTCCTCTAGTCATACATGTATGTTCATTTATCAGCAGCCACAAATCCTTCAGGCAGAGCACGGCCTCTGCCCGGCACTGGTAGCAGACAGTTACTGATGAAGCTGTGCAGATTATCAGCACAATTAACCACTGGATGACACAGATAGGGAAAGGATTCCACAATTCAAAGAGGAAAGAAAATAAAACCTTGACATCTCACTATTTAACGTCCGCTATATTATGCTTTTCCTCTGCCCTCCTAGAAATAAGGCGTTCTGAACCCAATCTTAAATAAAGAATGGACACATTAAAACTCCCTGGAGGAACATCTATGGAAACAAAAGAGGAAAGAAATGTCTGAGTAATTGAAATAATAAAACTGTCAGCAAAAAACTACCCTACTAGGGTAAATAAAAGATTTCCATTTTAACAAGCAAAATCTATTAAAAAATAAAATGCATGCGACATGTTTTTTCAGCAAGTTGCACCACTTAGCATATCATAAATAGAACAGTAAAACTTTCTTTAAAAACAAACCTAATAAAAGGAAAATAATAAATGATTACAGTCATTAAATATATATGGACTGGGAGCTTGCCATTATATGAACACTAGGTAATTCAGTCGCAGCCACTCCAAGCAATAATCTGCTTGAATAATGCCATGAAGTCACTTCCTTGGGAATTTTGGAGTCTGAATGGAAGAGAAGGCTACTGCTAAAAATGAACACATTCAACTTCAAAACTGAAAAGCGATCCGTGAAGAAAAAAAAATAAACTGGATAATCCCCCTATTAAGTGCTAGGCAAACAAACCAAACAGCTTGTTAAAATATTGGCACTGAACTGAAACTCTGCAGTAAAGGTGGAGTTCACCCAGGGCCTCAAGTCCACCCAGGAGACGCCTGGCAGCTCTGGGGCTTGTTGCTGACTGCTGGCAGAGAGAGACCAGAGTGGCAGTGCCTGGGTGACAGAGGAAAATGCCCTGGTTTCGTACTGAATTGGTGAGCCCGTGACTCAGGGCACAGCGGGTATGGAGGGATGGCAGGCAGAGGCTGCACTGGCAGAGGTACATGACAACCTGCTTTGAGATGTCATCCTAAACACCGCACAGAAAAACTTGAATTAAAGCCCTTTCTTTCCTAGCTTCTCACAATAGGAGTTGCATTCCTCATATGTATATATATATGCATACGTATACATACACCAGGTGTTGCTCCAAGACCCTCTCAGCACTACACCCTTTGCTCACCCCATCGTATGCCTTGCCAAGGGAGAACGGACACATCTCTGCCTCGCTGCTCACTGAAGGCAGATATAGTTTTATTGAATCTGGCTCCTATTAGCTGACTGCCTTTTTGTATTTCCCCTGCAGCCCTTTTGTTTCCTGTGGATTGATTGCAGTGAAAATTGAGCCCACGCAGTAATTAATATGACTGAATACAGCACATTTCCCCATGAAAATGCGATGCATGCTGTTTTGCTGTTTCATACGGTTACTTTTGTTATGTTCAGGAGATGGACTGCTTTAGTAGATGCTAATTTACATCATGTGCTTTCCTGCACAAGGACTCCCTCCTTCAACGTTTACAGAGAGTATACTTCCACAATTATTTTTTCGTTAAAATGACAAAATTTCCCTCCATACCAGCTCACTCTCCATCCCCCTTAAGCCTCATTCGTTAATAGAAAACTTTTCATTGTCAAATTTAGTCCAGTGGATCTACTGTACTCAGGCTCAATCTGTTTATAATTTGCTTTCAACACACGGAAAATATCTGCAAGCTCTTAAATGATGCTTTGCAAACCAGAGCTTAAACCAAGGACTCAGGACCTGGTAAGTTTGCAGCCACCGGCTTATTTAGAGCATCAACTGCAACCCAGCTACATCCAGAGAGTCAAGGGACCTATGCTGCTATTTATTCACCCGGTGACTCTATGTTAGGGTACATGGGATTTGCATTCCATGCTTACACTCATCTATAGTGTGTCCCCGCTGTGGGCATGTGTCACGGCTGGGGTTGACCTCCCAGGGATGCTCTCAGCATCCAAGGCCATGTCTACTTTCCATATGGAGCATACGTCCATACGGCTTTTCTCCTCCAAAATAGGGTTAACTCCACTGTAATGTCATTGGAGGACTGCTGCTCCCTGTGTGACTGAAGTCAATCCTGTTCCAGGAGCAAACCAGCAAGAGCAGCTGTGGGAAAGCATTTGAGCACTAAACCCATGATGGAGATTTTGCTTGTTTGTCGAAAGCTGGTCTTAATCCCAACCCCCTCCACCCTGCTGAGACAAGACTTGGCATCCTGCTCTGAACAGACCTGGGCACTCACAAAGAGCTGATGCAATTTGTTTGTTCCAGCCTTCATTATTCTGGGATACACTTTTTTGGTTTTTTTTTTAAGTGGAAGAGCCAGCTTTGCCCTCTCTACAGCAATTCTGAGCAGTGCGCAGGAGGTGGAGTTGAAACTACAGGCAGTAAGAGCAGAATTAGGTCTTTGTCTTAAAGAAATTTAAGACAAAAATTTTCTGACCAGAAAGAAAGAGTAAAAGGAATTTCTTATTAGTGGAAGAGGAACGCTCCTGTCTTGCAGCTGGCACTGGCTCATGGGGCTGGACACACTGTCCCAAACATCAGCACAAGGAACCTTTTTCCCCTGTTGATTTCAATCTTGGTTCCCTGCAAAGAAAAACTCAAAGGAGGAGTAGCCAAGTGCATCTACCTGAAGAGCATTTAACCCTGGGAACAGCTCAAGTGTCACCTCGTGATCCAGAGTAGCATTAGCCCTGCCCAGGGTCTCAGAGCTGGGCAAAAATCAGCAAAGCAGATGCATCTTCTGTGTGGATGCCTGCTGGGACCACCCGCGAGGCATGTGCAGGTCCATCCCTCGGTCCTTGCTCGGCCACCAAAGAGTGACTCTCTCCTGGTTCACCAAGGGGCGTGGAGAAAGCCCAGCACTTGGAGAAGGAGCCACATGGACACCTCCAGCATGAGCCCTGCCTGGTTCCGGGAATATGGGAATCACTTTCAAAACAATGCCCAGAAGATTAATTTCGTTTAAAATGAAAAAAGAACCCAAAAGCCACCCAACCATAAATACAAACACTTTTCACTTCTGCTACATCTTTTACCTTTAGCTCAGATCACTGACTATCAACACGAGGAAGGCCAGAAAAAACATTATTTCCACTTTCTCACTGCAGGAAAGAGAGAACCAGACTTGCCCCAGTGAAACCACCGGGACATACAGCAATGTCCTGTTCCACAAACCCTACCCCACTGAGAAAGATGAATTGCCATCAAATAGCAGTTTGAAGAGGGGCAGCAGGACACAGCTTGACCATATGAAAAAGCAGTTCCAACGGGGAGGTAGAGACTGCACTCTGGTTCCAGGGTTTCCTCAGATAAACTCTTACGGATCTAGTGTTTCACTATGGACAATTAGTGTATCAACCACGCAGATGATGCAAATCTTTCAAAGGATTTAGCTTGGCGCTGGAGTTTGCAATAAACTCCTAGAGTCCTTTGGTCTGGGGTCAGCTATAGAAAGTTTGCCCAGAAACAGATTTTAAAACCAGAATCGGTGTCCATTGTTACATTTTTAATCTTTTTTTTTTTTTTGCCTTTTTTTTCTGGATGGATTTGGGGATTTTGCCTCTCAGTTCTTCCCAATTTGGCATTTAAATGTAGATACAAACCTCCAGCACAGGCTGACACATTCAGTGTCTCAGTTTAGGGCTGATTTTAAAAAAAAAAATTTGGAAAAGCCAGTGGTTTTGTGCATACGGATGAGCTACGTTGTTATTTGGGCTGTGTGTGCACACTGTTGACGGAACACCCAGCACAGACGGTAAAAAAAGGTTGTTGAAAGACCTCATGATCCTCATTAGAGGCAAAGAAGAAGTCACTCTAACAGTGTCCTAATAATTATTAAGACTCGGTTCAAGGGTTTGTTTCAGACCTTGTCACTGCACAGTTTCTATATTTTTGCTATTTCTAATTTATATACATAACTTGGGAGAGATGAGGAAACATTTCAGCATCAGTGTCACACCTTTACTTCACATTAACCCATTTCACCACCAAGTTCATCAGGAAAGAGCCAAACCAACAAACTCCAGGGAAGAAGAACAGATGGGATCAACCTTTTTCTGAAGCAACCGACTCCTTTGCAGTTACCAGCAGGAAAGCAGAATGTGCAAAGTTTCAAAGAAACACTTTTGATTAAAAATGAGCACCAAACAAAAAATCCCTCATAATTTAAGCCTCCTAAACTCATAAACAAAGAGCCAGTCTCTGGATTTCTGGTGGTTTTGCCAGCAGTGTGAAACCTGCACTCATGTGTTGCAGGTCACTCTATCAAGTACCTGCCAGACCAACACGGCAGCGGGGCTGCCTCGGGGGGGACATCCCTGCATATGTTAGCCTTCAGGTAAAAAAATGCATGAATAAAAGAACAAATAAATGATGGAATTAAAAAGATGTTAGTCATTTATTGATATTAATGGATTCATGTTACCCTTTCTTTCTCTTGCTGGTACCATCTGCGTGTACAGATAAACCCTCTCATTTATTCACCCCTGCATCCCCCACTGTTATCAAGTGTAGGAACCTTTCTGCCCATTTTAGAAGCCTGAAAAATAACATCCTTTGAAATACCACTTTGACTTCTTTGCCATTTGGCAAAAAAATTGATATTTTTTTTCTCAGTCTCTCTTGGAGTACAGGCTGGAACTGCTTTGGATTGTTTACTGCTTGATACTTTAATTGGTTTTTATCAAAAGTCTTATTAATGAAAGTCACCAGTGATGGATTTACACAAAGAATCCCATCGAAGCTATTCAGAGCTGGAAGGCTTTTCTCTCCAGAAGCACATGAAGTTCACCTGATTCTTCACTGCAGTTCAAGCCATGATCCGGCCTCCGTTGGACAAAGCCATCAAAGCACCACCACGTTGGGTAAGAAGAATCAGTGCAGAAAGGCAGAGGCATCCCTAGGGACTCATTAACGCTGTTTAAACATTCAGCCTAGGGATGCCTAACTGAAAGAGGGCTGATTTCAGAAATTTGGAGCAGGAGGCATGCCAGGCCAATATGAAAAATGGTAAAATACGAGCATTACCCTACAACTGTGAACAGCTCACTGATCATAAGTTACACGTTCGTCATTTCCTACAACATAAATCAGAAAAGGCACATACCTCAGCCCCCTGGGCGTGAAGCTGGAAGTGTGAGGTGAGATAAGAAAGACCGAAGGGACCATTCCTGGGAAGTTCGGGCTTTAAGCATTACTTTTCTCTAATGAAGGAATTCTTATTAATACAAATATTTCCACTTTTTACATTTATTTTGTTTTTAATGGAGGGCTTTTCTGTTTGGCTTTAAACTTCCTCTGCATTGTGAAAATGCATGAGAACCAGAAAGCAAACCTGGCCAGCTCGCTGTTTGAAAGGAAAGAAAAATTGGCTGCCCTCATCTCATTGTTCAAACGATGTAACACATAAAAAGAAAACGAGTAAACAGATTAATAGATTTTAGACCAAGAATGGAACATTATGATTATTCAGTCTGACCTTTTGCAAATATAAGTATGTGATTAAAATTCTCCTTGTGCCAATAATGTAAGGTGTTAATCAGGCAGGGACAGATATTGCTACAGAAATACTGTACGTCCTACAGAGACTTGCCTTATTCAGTATACATCCCAGAAAACTACACTGGCTTTCTCATTTGCAGCACATCATAAAATATTCAGCCTGAACAAGGCAAAAAGACTTTCCTTGTTATTGTAGCGTTAAATCACTCACCTTAAAATCTGATGGTAACATAAATATACCCTTCAAAGCCACAAAATAAAGGACATGGGATTAATTTTGGCTTATTTTTTCCAGCATACAGGTGTGTGCATGTGGTAGAGAAGGATGGCTGGGTGTTAGGACCCTCTCCTTTGACAGTGCTGTTCAAAGCAACGTTGCTGTGGGATTTATTCTGGAGGGCTGATGGTTCCTCAGCTCTTATCACCACTGCGATGGTGGCTGCACCAGAGGGCTGTCCCCCATACTGAGGGCTTGTTTTGGAACAGTTTGGGCAAAAATGATGCGATCATCTCTCAGAACCAAACTGAGCAAACTAAACCAATTTTTCCCTTCATTAAAAGTTTCAAAAGACATTTGCTGATCAGCTGTAATGAGGTTGTGCTTTGGAGAACAGACTTCTGTTTCCACTGGGACAAGACCGTTAAGTCTCTGGAAAGCTCAGTCTGTAGTTTGGCAGTTAAAATCTTTGGAGACAACATTTTCCTTCACTGAATCCCTACTGCGGAGCTCTTTTGAGGTCCATGATTTTTCAAGGGCGATGCTGTCTTGTTTTATTCAAAATTTTATTCCATATTCAAATATTCAACATTGTATTCAAAATTTCCCCTGGTTCCATCAGCAGTAAAAGGTGTGACAACACTAGTAGCAACCAAATGACAAAGGACCTCAGGTTTTTAAGTCTCTTATGACTAAACCTTACTGACTGACAGCTCATGACAGCCCTTCAAATGCCAGCAGCCCACTTGGCTCCATCTATGCTTGTCCCCCCAGGCAGCAGTGCACTTGCACTGATAACCCCACCATGCAAGCAAATCAAATATTGTAGCAAACTTTCACAGCTCTAGCCCTCCGCTGAGGTCTACAAACACCACAATGGGCAGAAGATGGGCCCACCTTTTTTTTCAGCTCTTTCTGAGCTCTTATAACATGACTGGGGTCGTTTAGCTTGGAGAAGAGGATCTGGAAGAAGGAACTGGAAGAGGAAGAAGGAACTGNAATTCTATGATTCTATGATTGGCACCTCCACAGGAACCGAGGAATCATCTAGTATTACCAGCTTGATTACACTCAAGTGTGCTCCTTGCCATTTAAAAAAAGACCCATGGACATATATGCTGGCTATTCAGCCTGTTCTTCTTCACGGCTTTGCATTAAATGAAAAGGCAAAGCTGAAGCTCAGCAACGCTGACTTTCACCTGTAAACACCATGTCAGTCAACAGTTTGATGTCACCGTATGTGAATCCATACACACAATGGATTCACCACAGGTTTCACTGAGAAAAAACCCCCAGCATTTTAGAAAACGTCATTAAAGTACAGACGGTATGCATTAAATAACTCAAACATTTAGTTTTAAAGAAGCAATTTCTCCCTGATTTATTCATTTTCTTACAAGAATTGTCAGCAAATCAACCCAAGCGCAATCAGTCTTGCTTGTTTTATGTATATATCATTTTGTTGCCTGAACCTTTCTCGCATTGCTTCGAGAAAATAGAAGAGTAGAGCTCTGTAGACAAACCACCACACAAAATATGTTTTCCAGCATCTGAGGTCTGGAACAATGTATTTCCTAACTGCTGTCATATTCCTCCAGTTCTCCATAAAATAAGTGGATAGTTAAAATCTGGAGGAGATTCCTCACCTGACAGCAATTTAAAAGTAGGTCATGTTTCAGCTCTAATAGGTTTGGGTTGTTTTCCTTTTGACTTGTTTTCCAGTGGAAACCAACCTCGATGTCCTGCCAGCATTAACTAGGAAGAACAGACCTAAAAATAATGAGAACCAATGTAACTGAAAATAGATACGATAAATTGTGCAATGTATATTAAACAATTAGGAAATATAAGACGAATGTGGCACTAGGAATTGTCCTAAATATCAAAAAGGACCACGGAAAAGTACAGTAAAGTCACTCTCTGATCAAGCTTAAACAGCCAGTCTTTTCTGTGAGCAATGCTTAATAGAAATTCACTTTCATGTGTATATTTCTTTTTCTGAGTCTGATTTCCACATACTTCCTCACAAGAAAGTTTGCAGGCAGACGTCGTTGTGGAAAGAGCTGACTTTAAGATAACATTGGATGATACTCGTCTCAGTGCAGAAAGAACTCTGGAGCTCCTTGTACAACCTGTATCTCACATAAATTCTACTTCTTTTTTAGCTTTTCTATGGGATGTACAATACCTACAGACTTTGAGTTGTCCCTCTGTCCCAGACAAACACAACCAAGGAAAATTTATTGTGAACCAAAAAAGGAAATGCAATTCACTGGTCAAGACATATTGTTGCAAAAATCGATTTGTCCAAGAAGTGGGTAGAAATAATACAACAGGAGCTAAATATTAAAACCAAACAGACCAACTGCATGATATAGGTATCTTGTTTTAGCAAACTGTTACTACAACTACACACATTTAAAAAGTCATTAATGTGTTCTTCCACTTTTGGAAGTGTGAGAAGTGTGAAGTGTGAAGAAACTTGCAGAGACTTGATAAAGAAAACCACAAAATTCTAGTTGCTTATTATGAAGTATTTCTTAAGAAATCTGCAACTAAAGTAAATGCAAGGAAAAACCCATTCTATGGTACATGCACAATTTTACAATATACGATATCTATAAAAATCAGGAAATAGACGTTGGAGTTATAAAGGACAGTTTGCTGAAATGCTCCGTGGCCATGCAAAAGTAAGCAGAAAGTCTGGGACAAAACTGAGTGCAAAGGAAAAAAAAAATTATCCCCTTAAATGTCCACAGTACACTCACAGCTTCATCATTTTGACAAAGTTCATCTCACCCAATCTCATCTTTCAGCCAACACGAGGAAGGAGGCATTTCTAGGGTGTGATGCTGCTAAGGACACACTTCAGGGTGTGAGGAACAGAAATGTTCACTTCTGTGTTCATAGAATCATAGAATCATAGAATCATAGAATCCTAGGGTTGGAAGGGACCTTAGTAGATCATCTAGTCCAACCCCCTGCCAGAGCAGGGTCACCTAGAGCAATTCATCCCCACAAATCGCACCATGATGACCTTTATGGAAAAGAGTCATGAAAATGTTTTGGCCAAAAGTATAGTCAAGCTTGGGAAAGGGCAGAGAAGAAAAACAAGCAGGACCAGAGAGTTTCTCCATGAAAAGAGAGTTCAAATTTACAAAGGAAAGAGATGACAGAGGAGACATGTTAGCACTCTACAAAATCATGAAATGGATGGAACACGGAAAAGGGAAATATAAGGAATTATTTTACACCATAGTTGGGAAATGGGGAATCTAATGGATTTAGCAGGTGGTGAATTTAAGATAAAAGCCTTTGCCATCTGAGGAGCAATCGTGGGACAGATGAATCTTTGGTATGACCCAATAGAACAGTGCTCATGTTCTTATGTTTGTGCTCATCAAATTAATTATTGAGTTATTCACTCAACTCTGGTCTGAATGTGCATACCTACATTAAAGGAGTCTTTTGATTCACTCACTCAAAATCAGTATGACAGATTCATAGATTTTAAAGCCATTATGATAATATAATCTGACCCCAGACAAAACAAAGACTGTAAAATTTTTGCCTCAGATCCATAGCTCCTGGCTGGACAAAAGACTAAAATTTAGCAGTGTAGCAAGGCTTGACTTAGAAGATACCACTAATCCCTTGTCTGCTTTGTCCAGTGGTTAATTACACACACTGACTAATTACATTGAGGTTTTTTCCGATGGTAATTTCTGGTGTCCTGTCATTGGATCACTTTTACACAGACCACAGACTCTATAGCAATATTAAAGCAACATTATTCTTTTTAGGCTTTGGTAATTTCATTTTTTCTGCTTCTATCGGATGTTTCTTTCTAAAAAAATGATATTCAACAGCTACTTTCACAGCTCTTTTGTGAAGAGCTAACTAGAAGCTGAGTGCATATACAGTGATGCACACATTTCCAGTCCTCTAGTTGGAATCTTAAATTACCATGTTGAGTATCTTTACTTACATCTGCATCAACAATGAGCTAGTCATTCCTGGAATGGGTATGGACCAGTACTTAGCATCTGTATTTCAATATCGAATCAAACGTAATCTAAACAGGAAATAGAGTTCCCAATTACCACTCTCTTCTGAACATCATTTGTTGACTCTGTTACATCTCATGATGTTTATCTCACCCTTGTTCCACCAGAATATCCCCCTTTTCCAAGTGGAGAGTGAATTTCTCCAATTGTGAGTGGTCTAGAGAGACACCAAACTGAATTCTTACTGCTTCGATGCAGTCTCAGCTAAATAAAACTTACGTGACTGTTTAGAGCAATATTATACCTTAAGCCAGAAAATTCAGTTTCAACTGGAGCTGCAGGGGCACTTGTAATGTCATGAAAGAACCCGGAGGAACAGGAATTGAATTTGGAGACCTCAGGACTGTATGCAAGTTGATGAATCTCTTGCCCAGTCACCTCTGAAGAGGGGACAGTGGACACAGGCCATGATGAGAAAGGAAGAGTGGCACACACAACCAGATCAAAGCTGTTTATGGCAGGCACACTGGTCTAAAACCCACTGCTCCAACCCTGCTGCAATCCAAGATGCCAAGCATAGCCATGCTGCGCCCCACCCAAGACTTTCACCTAGCCTATGAACTGCAATTTTTCACATTACCCATTCTTTTCCAGCTCCGTGCAGGAAGCCTGTGAGTGGACGTGATTTGTGATGCTGCTCGTGAATTGCTGACGGGCCAGGAACAGCACTCGCGACTAAAGTTTCGTGTTTATTTGCAGGTCGCCAGCTGCCTTCTCCCATTAGCAACAACTAATTACAACTAATTTCCAGGCTGCACCCTTTGCACAGATAAGGCACGGCAGGGGCTGGGAAGACTCACTGATTTATTGTGGTTTGGCTGGAGGGTGGGCAGCACAGATATTCTCTCACGGCCTCAAGGGAAGATTTATGNGAAAAAAAAAAGGCATCTGGTCCTAATTGCTGATACTCTCAAAAAACCCTCAAAAGTCAGGCATGTGAACCGCAAACACTCATGTGATTTCTGCTCTTTAACTACCATGGGATGAGCTCCTCAAGGAGATGCTGTCTATGGAACCCCCATGACAGACGGGAAGAATGAGGTGCCACCAGCAGCCAATGAGGCAACCAAGCAAAGCTGGCCAGCGGAAAGGACAGCCTACAAAAATGCTGGGAAACCACGAGTGAAACCAGCTGCGCATGGAGAGGACAGAAAGGAAGATCCCGCCAACACCCTGTGCTTGCTCGGTCTATGTTGGCTGCCCGGCACTAAAACCAGGTGCCACAGCCACAAATTTACTGGGTTTATCCTGTGAAACAGCAAATTTACTACCTTTTGAAAGAAGGAAAACAACCCACCCTTTCTGGAGGGAAAGTATTTCTTGAAAGATATAGTAGGAGCATAGTACACAAAAGAGAAAGTTTCCAGAATGTCCTACCTAAAACAAATGTTCCCTGGAGCTTATTTTAATAATTCTTCAATTATTGCCTTACTGGTGGCTGATTTAGTCCAGGCCATTGAGATGTTTCTAATGGAAATCATCAATTCACCACAGAGACGACTTCCAAGAACCTAATCATGCAGATGAAAACAGACACATGTTCATGCTAATAATGAGGACTACAGCAAAAGAGGGAAGGTTTTATGTATCTGTTATTTTTAAAGGTTTATTTGCTCCTGTGTCTTAACAAACCAGGCTGGCTGACTGCCAGACATTCTGTTTTTACTGGGACTGTCCCATGGCCTTTGGAGAGATTTTAAATATCTACTTATACATTATTGCTCCAAGGTTGCTGTCTATTCTGACACATTACACAGTTTCCTTGACACCTAAAATGAAAGTCTCCAGCTAATTCTTCATTAACCAACACGAGGAGATTCACAGTAATTTTATTTTCAAGACAGAAGAGCAAATCAATGCCAACAAGCAAATCCTTATAGTTCATGCTCATTATTTTAGGAGTTTGTATTACCATCGCTCTGTCTTTTTCCGTAATATCTTTCAACAGGTGAGTTAGTGACAAACTGCAAAAGCTGATGTTTGAAAAAAAGCCAAGCCATAATCGATGCAACAAATAATCAAACTTATCTGTAAAAATTGAGAAAAGCTCAACCAGATCCTCTCAGAGGCAGTAATCTGTGGGAGCTGCGTTCACCAACAAAAGCCCAACACATCAAAGTTCAAAGACTCTTCTCTATCTCGCAGCAAACACCTGGGTCATCTTCTCCAGGTCAGACCATCAGTGCGAGGACGGTAGTGGCACTGGGGCAGGGCACCGTGACACTCTGGTCCATCCCACACGACAGCACCGTAAAAATCACCCTCCCAGGAGTAGCACCCCAAAGGCAGCTCCTGGGAAACACCACCCCAAAGCAGAGTGGTCAAAGAGTAAGGACATGGTCCTCACTTACCCCCAAGCCCCCCAGCCTCCAAAGCATCCAACAGGACTGCCCCAAAGCCTCAGAGAGAACTTGCTGCCTCCTACTATTTGCCAGGCACTGTGCACAGTTCATCTTCGAGCTCTACCTCCTGGGGACTGTAAAGGATGTAATTCCCCCATGTTTCACATTTCATACTTAAGCTGACCTATAAAATCCCATTCATGAGCAAGCTGGCAAAAAAATATAAGCTGTAAAACTGTGCCAGCTTTAGGTTACAGCCATGGAACTGCCCCTCCCAGCTCAGCCTTGCTGCTCCCGGGGAGGCCCACGGCAGGAGATGACCCTAAGAGCATGCTTTCTGCCAGGCACGCTGGCCACGGGTGAGGTATAAGCCAAAACACATGATTTGGGACCATATCCCACTTCTGGGGGATGCAAAGGGTTGTGCTGATGGGCAGGATGCTGGGCTGGTCTGAGCTGCCACCATAACAGCTCATAGGGAATCCTTGGCATTAACATTTGATTGCTATTAACCTCATTTGGACAGTATAGGACCTGATAAAATCCTGGGCATTCCTGCTGACAAAACAACATGACTTCATCATTTCATGGATTCAGCTGTGACTTAAAAAAATAAGTTTTTTATCTTCCTTTCACATTTTATAGGGATACTCCTAAGTTCTAATCCTGGCTCCTTAACATCTGTTGCATATGTTATAAACACAGGTAAAAACTAAAATTAAAAGCTCCTCTTCCAGACCAAATCAAAACTATATTATTAGATCAAACCCCCAAAATAATCTAGCAAAAATAGGCCTCACTGTGTTCCTGGGCTCTGTGATTTATACACCGACTAAGAACCCTGGCGAGTTTAGAAAACAGATGGATACTTAGGGGTTTTCTGCTAATACGGTAGTCAGAGCACATTGTGAAAACTCATGGACAAAAATGAAATACAGACTTTGTCTGCAGGGCACAGCGATCCCCAGTGTCCTGCATTTGGTGACAGCATCTGACAAGCGATGGGCAAACCCCGAGTGGGACAGTCCCAAACATGCCAGTGGGTCTGCACTGACTACAGCAGTGGGGGGCTTCACCCAAATGAAGTTAATCTGGGGATTGACGAGGAAGCAAGTCCACAACCAGTATGACCAGCAAACACCCTTAGATTGTGAAGAAGGACACGGCCAGGTAGTGATGCTATTTATATAGCAGAGCAATTAGTTTGAAGTGGCTTTTGTTCCGGCACAAACCATATCTATAGGAAACTTATCTATAGTAGCTACTCCAGTCATTGTCCAGTACAGGCGAGATCTGAGCATCACGGAGCCTGTCCAACGCACTCGGCTGAAGAATGCCGCTATTTCAGCTTTTAAAAAGTCTGTGCCTTGTATGTGCATAGAACACAAGAAAGCTTTTGTAGGATACCCACTTTTGTCAAGCAGTTGCCTCCCTTGGAGCCTGCACACTGATGCACAAGTGTTAGGGCAAAAATATCTGTGCAACCGGTTGCCTGCAGGAGAGCGATTCTGAGGGTGAAAACAGAGGAAACAGTATTAAAAATCAGTGCACTCAGTCCAGGCACTGCCAGGGAGGCACTGACTCTCCCTAAGCCAATGCATGTAAATCAGTGAACTGCTGTTATGCTGCACCTAAGGAAGAGATCAAAGAAAAGTGATAAGAGTTTAAATACCCACAGCTAGATGGTCTGATCTCTCTGCTGATCAGGCAATTTTTGGTTGCCTGCACGCCAAGCAGGGTCTCACTAACACCAGACATGGCAAATATTTCTGCAGTAATTACATCTGATACTCAGAATGTGAGTGCTGCCCCACAGCCCCACAATTCTCCCCAGGTCCCTCGTGCCAGTGGGAAGGGAAGTGAGACATGTGGGACCATTGCACTCCCCTGCAAAGATGAAAGCATGACCAAGGCAGGAGCTTAAAGCCAGGACAACAGTGTTTAACCTTTGCTCTGCCACCAATTTCCTCTGCAACCTTGGGCAAATCACCAAAGGATGAACCTAAAAAGGCACTTAGGTGCCTTATGGGGAAATTAGGCATCTGTGATCAAATGCGTGCTTCAGATAACTTGGGCACCACCACTGCTGATAGGTCAAGACCCACCATGCAGCCAACTGCGAGCAGCAAAGCTCTCAGGACATGGAACACAAACTCCACTCCGCATTCCAGGTGAAAGAGAGGAGAGGGACATTCAAGCCAACAGCTCCGACTCTTGGAAAGTGCCCTAAACCACAGGGTGTTCTCCACACCTCCTTCTGAAAATGTTCCACCTCGCAGAAAATAACTCAAGAGTCCCTCAGTGCCATAACACTTACTCAGCACCATGACTGCCTTATTGATGCTAATGTCAGGGAGCAATAATGGAGTCCATTAAAATGAATGTCAGTCGTTCCCTTAACCTGTGCAAGGGAGCCAAATTCATTCCTTTCAGAAATATGTCCATCCTGTCCTGCTTTTATTAGATGGTAATCTAAGCCTGTGTCTTTCATAACTAACTGAAAAATCGGCAAGCCAAGTTTGGTCTTGCAGATGGAGAGCACGTCCGTCTCTCCGCCAGGCAAACCAGGTGTATTTACGCGGTGGAAGAAGCCCATTCACTTTAGCCGTTTGTTACAGACCAGTATGGAAAACAGATTTTACACTGATGATGATTTATAAAGTGCTTTTAGACAGCCCTTAAATAATGAGTTATAACCAGGTACGAATATCCAAAGCCACTGCTGAAAACCAACTCCTGCCCTTGCTGTGTGTTATTTATGCTGCTCTGGTTGCAAGAACTCAGCTCCCTGGTCCGGCTCCTCAGCCCAGAACCAGGATTGACCCGTCTCAGTGCCACAGATGTCTGTTTTCTATTTGGCTGCGGTATTCCCTGTGCAATATTAAAATGTCATCAATTCAGTTTAACAGGCCAAGTAAAGGCCTTAGTCAACCATTTAACAGCTAAGTAAAACATATGGCAAATGCATATCAGTCCAGGGACTGCATTAAAAGTTTAAGGGTTCAATTAAGAGGAATCTTGCTGGTGTTCTCAGGGGGTTAGGAAAACAGAAATGCCAAATATTTCCCCCACTTGTAGCTGTTAAGCACCAGGCTGAAACCCCCTTGTTAAAGTGCTTTTTGTTACAGTGCTATTCCACTACGTTAAAAACACCTCTGTATAACACTCAGTTAAAATAAGCTATTTATGGGGAAAAATGGAGCTGATATTTTTATTATTTTCTGGGGTTCTTATAATTGTTGTGCTGCAATGTCCTACCTTAAACACCCACGTTCGGTGTCGCCACCTGAACGCTGAGGCTGGAAGTGCCCAACCCTCCCACAAGGCAATGCCGGATACCCCAACGCTCCTGAGGCTGAAGGTTTAGTCACAAAACCAGCCGAATTTGTCTTTCAGAGCTGACTGAAGCCCTGTTTGAAGAAGCAAAAACAAGCTGCATTATTACAATTTTTTTTATGGTCCAGCTTCCTTAAGGACATGGTCACCTAGCAGAAAGAACATGTTAATTAAGTAGCACATTCCCCCCAGAGCAGTGTCTCTGGATTCAAGCAGGTATTGACAGTATAACAGACCACAAAAACGCTGAGGACAGGCTGAGACAGTTGGGGCTGTTCAGCCTGGAGAAGAGAAGGCTCCGGGGAGACCTTAGAGCCCCTTCCAGTGCTTAAAGGGGGTCTACAGGAAGGATAGGGAGGGACTTTTTATCAGGGAGTGCAGTGATAGGATGAAGGGTAACAGTTTTAAACCAAAAGAGGGGAGATTTAGATGAGCTATTAAGAAGAAATCCTTTACTGTGAGGGTGGTGAGACCCTGTCCCAGGTTGCCCAGAGAAGCTGTGGCTGCCCCATCCCTGGAAGGGTTCAAGGCCAGGCTGGATGGGGCTTGGAGCAGCCTGGTCTGGTGGGAGGTGTCCCTGCCCAGGGCAGGGGGTTGGAACTAGATGACCTTTAAGGTCCCTTCCAACCCAAACCACTCTATGATTCTATAAAAAAAGCAGCAGCTCCTTGGTGGAGCAGTTAGATCACAAGACTGGGCTTGCTCCAGAGACAGACGGCACAACAATAGTCACGATTTTTGCTGCCATCGTTATTTATAGGCACAAAAACGTAGATCATTTAGAAACTCAGAGTGAGCTGCCAAACCAGATACAGCAGCTGAACCCACTGCCTAACAGCATTTTAGGATATTCCCTCCTGCAGCAGCAGATGCAAACCCTGCAGGGCAGCGGCTCTGGAGCAGGAGGATGCAGCTCTGCTGGCACCTGGTCCACACCGGCACAGGAGCCACCAGCCCAAGGCAAGATGGCACATTTCAATATTCATACCGAAAAAAGAACTGAGATGCTGAGGTCTGAATCACTGCAGTCAACGGGCATTTTCCCCCCTGACTACAAAGAGGCTTTGAATTTGGCCCCTAAGGTCCTCAAGCAACAGACTGGACATGGGAGGAAGAGGTGATCCCACATTTTCCATCGCATCCTCTGCAAAGGACTCCAGCTGCAGGGAAAGACAACTGCAACTACCTAGAGAAAATACACACGAGTGTTTTCCGCAGGTCTCAATACAGTGAGTCGGGTATTACAGACTCCCCAGGTCTCCTCTCCACCACGTTGTTCTCCCCTTTCACTCCAGTGAAGGTTTCCTCCTTCTGGTCTCTTCTGGTTGAAGGTGTTGATGATGCTCTGAGTTTATCTCACAACCCTACTTCTGTACCATGCTCATCTGTTTTGGGAGATCACCCTGTCCCCCTGCCTTCATGACCCCACCTGGGAAATATCCATCCCACCTCCACCACCGCTGGGGGGGTTCAGACCACAAACTGCCCCCACTCTCAGAGGGGCACAACACTGAAACTGAGAATTGGGAAGAATGAATTTATTTTTTGCTTATTTTCTGTAATCTGGTACATCTAAACCCAACACTAAAAATATTTTTAAACAAAAGCCATAGTGAGAACAGATCACGGGGCACACTGCTAAAGCAACCGGTGATTCAGACATTGATGCTTTTTATTAAACAAATAAAACACTCCGACGAATGCCTCAGAGTCTACAAATTATTCTCACAACTATGCAAAACTACTTTATGCTTCAGCTTTGGGGCATTGTTTAAAATTTACCCTAGCACTGTTTTCAAGAAAAGTCAATTTATTTCACCCAAGTGAGATTTAAGACATCAGGGAGCCATCTGGTGGTTTGATTGCCTTCTAATTAAAATTCATCTCTTGGGCTCTTGATTTCCTCTGATGCTGAGCTAAATTGGCTGGCCCAGAGCACAAATGCAGAGAAATTAAGTATTGTAAGATGTGTGAAAGTAAAATTTACGTATATGGAATTTCAGACAAGATTCTGCCATTGCTTTGTGAATGTGAGTTGTCCACAAAGCACAGAGATGCATTTACTCTCTGATTTTTTATAGCTTTTTTACAAGTTTAGAAGTGTAATAAAGTTTCACAAAAATCCCCCCCATGACAGAAAAAGAAAAGTAAAGTATTAAGTAAGTTTATGCTGCATTTCTATGGAATCAACATTTTGTTTCTTAGAAGGCGTCACCATTTTCCCCCGTGACTTCATATATTTTGAAATAGAAATATGTCTGCGGCTTTGGAAATACAGAAAACTAAAAGAAAAAAAAGGAAGAAAAAAGCAGATATAGAAACCTCCCCTGGCATTTTTTACCAGGAGGGAATCAAGACCTATCACCAGTTTCTAGAAGGGTACCCAGCCTTGAAGCCGCTATGAAAAGGGTGGAGGTCACAGCCTGGCACCATCTCCTGGGGCAGGGGGCTGAGAGGAGCAGAGGCTGCAGCTCCATTTGCTGTTGGACCTCACCATGTTGGTGCTTGTTAAGTGTTCCAGAGTCCGGCTGCCAAACTGAGCTCCTCCAGGGCTCGGCAGAGGAAGGACTTGATAATTTGGCTAATTGAGTTAGTGCCGAGTTGCTCATTACTGTTCAGAGACTGGAGCAAATAACAACAGGCAAATTAGGAAGCTCTTCCCACCCTCAAGGGTGGCAGCAGCTGAGTGAAAGTCTTCATGATGACAGCTTTGGATGTCAATATTTATATTCCATCTAAGTGTCATTCTGGATGCCCAAGTCCCTCTTAGCATTCGGCCCTTATCTCTCCATCCCTGCACAGATGTGCTTCTGCAAGTTTTATTCCTGGCTTTGAACCTCCTAAACAGAAGCTCAGGCAGGGCCAGGTTGGATGTGCCTGCTCAGGCCCGTCTCCAGCACACCACATCACCGTCACCGCCTGGTCCCCAGCGGGGCTGACATTGGCTGTGGGACTACATGAAGCAGCCCCCCAAAACATTTTTTTGTGTTACGGTGGACATTTAATTACACTGTCATGACAAATCTCAACCTGGAACAGGGTCACCGCTGTCATTACTGGGTTTATCTGACAAACAAATCCATGTGCTTGTGGGTTTTGACCGTACCTAGAAGAGCAAACTTTGCAGAGCTTCATTGCAGATGTCTCATCGGTAACTGTGCAAACCTCCCCTTGGACTATGGAGAGGTGGAAAGATGGTTACAAGGGAAAGATGGTTACAAGGCCCGGGAGGAAGAGGAGCTGTCATTCCCAGAGAAGGTGACAGGAGTTACATCCGAGCCTCAGCAGAATGATGCTGTGCTGCTCTCTGGAAAGCAGCAACGCCTGAAACCTGGGATGCCAGGGCTCTCCAACACCATCATGAACCTGCCTGGGTTTCCCTGGAAAAAAACCCCAAATCCTGATTTCAGCCTGAATTGGTGTCACCACTTAAAAAAACAAACAAACAAACAAAAAAACAGAGGAGGAAAGTTACTCAGAAACAAACCAGCAATTTCTAAACAAACAAACAAACGGAGGACAGATACTAGTTTTGTTTCATACTTTTGGCGGGGATGTCATATGATTCATTGCTAAGACTTTCATCCTTCACTGGTCGGTTGGTGTTCCTCCTCCTGCTCCTCAGCCACTTTTTCTACTTGCTTCCAGTATTTTCATCATTTGTATTTCTCCGCGATCCCCACAGGAGGAGCCTCAGCACCGCTCTAGCAGGCGGAATCCCCGACTGCCAAAGAGCTTTTGCACTTTCACCCTATACACACTGACCTTTCAGTAACTAGCCAGGAAATATTTTTTCTTAAATTGCTCTGAAAGAACATATTGATCAACCTGGAAAGAGTTTCAAGGGATATTTCCCACAGACTGAGATCTCTTTACTCAGAGGCACTTGCTGCATCAGGAACTATAATTTGAGGAGGTGATTCTCAGTTCCCTGTGTAGGGGATTATTTACGGGGGAAAAGTTACATTCAAAAGTGTTCGCAGGACCGCGAGATGAAATATACCTTTAACAACTTCTCTGCCAGCAAACCACAGGAGATTTCTGAAGGGCTGGAGAGTGGCTGGTAAAACAGCTTCATCTTAGAAACAGGCAAAACTAGGTTTTGAAAATTGTGTTTTTCTTTTTTGGCACCACCAAAGGCTCCTTCTGTGCCCTAAAGCACATTTTCCCCCTCCAAATGCTTTCACGTCCACTTCTGCTGTTTGTCTCACCTATGAGCTCCAGGGCTTGCGAGATCTCCAAGGCTAGAGCAATATATCCATGCCATCGCTAACCGCCTAGCACAGAGCATCACAGCATCCCCCATAGCCAGGCCAGGAGCGCAGACAGATCCCTCTCTGTGCATGCTCTCAGGTTTTCCAACCAGCAGAGGACGGGATGCATTGCCCCACAAACCAGGATCCACCCAGAGCACATACCTGAGCCCAGGATGCTGGGAGATGCTCCCACCTCAGATGTGCCTTTAGACATGTGTTAAGAAAAATCTCAGTTGGCCTCTGGTCTCCATTCTGGCACAGAAAAACAGTCAAACTACATTTCTATGACTAAAATTTGCTGGTAGTAGCAACAGTTGCTGGAGGAACTGCTTCTCCATGCTCTAGGGCTGGTTAATTAGAAATCTATAGATTGACATTATATAAGAAATAACAGATCTTTTATTATTCAGGTGTTTAATTATTAATAAATTAATGAGATGGAAACTGAAGTGCAAGGAAAAATGGTTCTCAGTCTGAAAGAAGTTAATATAAAATCTAAAATGCATTTTCTTCCAGCTTATTAACTTTGAGATTGATGTAATAACCTCAAGAGGTTTTTTACTTTGTCTCTTGTCTTAAGTTTATATTCAGGTTTGCACAAAAGTAGTTTCTATATTCAGACTAGATCTTGAAAGAATTTTCTTTTGCAGAGTGAATTTTCCTATTTGGCAAAAAAGAACAAACCCATTTATAAAATATGGTAAAACCTGAAGATAAATGTTGCTCAAAAAAATCGTACTCTCCAGAGAAGAATCAATCTGAGCCCAGTTTTCTATCACTGAAATACAAAACGCACTCTTCAAAATTTCAGGAGGAAATTCATTATATGGCCCGTTACTGCTCATGCATCACCATACCCAATGCATCTGCAATATTGGCCAGTTTCTGTTCTTATTTTCTTGGCATTGGAGGCAATTTCCAATTGCAGAAGGCACAAGTGGGGATTTTTCCATCAATCTTCTGATTGTTTCCTCTGAAGTTACAGGATCGCTCCCTACTTCTCTGTCCCGTTCAGCTTTGAGTGACAGATCTGTTCACTCTTCATTGATACTTCA
>VXBO01004437.1:208381-258062 GCA_013400135.1 Rhinoptilus africanus | reverse complement strand
TACTTCAACTATGAGAAAAGAGTGTCCCAATACCCACCATAAAAAATTCCTTTTCTTTCATTCTTTTATCACTGTCTCATCATTCCCACCCTCTCTGAGGCAGATGTCTCAAAACAAATACCATCATGGAAACCTCAGCTTCGATGTCCTTTGGGTTGTTTCCCAAGGTCTTGAAGCCAACAGGACCCTTCCCAAATTCTCCTGCTCTTCCTCTGTGAGCTACCACGGGAGTCATCTCTACTGCTATAACACAAACCCCATCAGGATCTTCTCCTCCTTCTGAAGGTGTATGAAAACCCCATCACTCGTACCAAAATCACAAACACACCTCTCCGCTGCCACTGAGAAAACGCTGAGCTGTTCACAGAGCACGTTACTCTCTTCTAAAATTCAAAGGAATGTGTTAAAATTATCATAACTGAATGTCACAGGAGAGATGAGCTCCAAAGTTGTCTTTGGAATTTCTTGCTGAACAGAAGTTTCTGCAGACGGTATTTGCTTTTCCCTGAAAAAATGGATACGTCCTTCTCCCCACCTCAGCAAGAGCCTGAATCACAGCTCACCCAGCCTATGGAAAAACTCACGATGACTTCAATGGTTTTGAGCAATGTCCCACATGCGCACGTAAACTATTAACCTAAGTGTCCTGCCAGACCCTAGTTTATCCTAGCCTGGGTGCTTGCTGATGTTCCTTCTCCAGAGTGAGAGGGGTTTACAGAGCTGTACTTGCCGTATGAGGTTACCAGAGCTGCAGAAACTGTTCTCCTGGCTTTTTTAACACCTGCAGCTAGAGAGAGTAATCAGAAAAGGCCTGTCACAGTTTTCCAACAGCAGCCAATTTCTCTTCCCCTAGTAGGCTGCGTGCACCACATACTGTGCATAACGTATCCCATATTAATCATCGCTTGGTCAAACTTACCTCTTGAGCTCTTTTAAGCGCTTCCCAGGCTCTTCTATCATTTCTGGACTTCTTGTCGCAGACAGTCTCAATATCCTAATGCTTTTTCAAACATTGTGGGTGATGCATGAAATGCTACATTCCCCTGTCAAGCCCTCAAAATAACCACTCCATACTTAGAAAGGGAAACACCTCTCTCTTTCAGCCACCAGGAAACACTGAGCTGTTTGTTTGCAGGGCACATGATACAGCTTTCAGAACGTACGAGAATATGTATTTGCTCCTGCTGAAGGCACTTGTAGGCTCTCTATCAGGGAGATATCTTCACAAAACTCACAGGGATCTATTTACATCTGAGAACTCTGCTCCTCCATCAAACACATCTCAAACTACCAAATGTTTCAAAAATTATTAGACAAGATGTACAGAAGGAACAAAAAGACCCATGTTTCTCTCTGGGAAATCAGCTTGAAATGGATGCTGTAAGTAACATATGCAAATATCCTTTTTTTGTCTGTGACAATTTAGTTTAGACCTTAATTGCTCAACTGAATCACTTTCAAACTGCATAGTAAAATAAATGACTGTAGAAGCCTAAATACCTTTTTAAACATCTTAAATTTTTAGACAGTGAATCTAAGAGAAACAGAAGGATGGAGTCTTATTTTTACTCACTTTCCCACTTCTCAAATTATAAGAAACAATGAAATACCTCGTAAGAGACATCTTGAGATATTTTGGCATGCTGCTAAACTGAAATTCAATGGCTTGACATGCTATCTTGGATAATTTAACTTTGAAGTTTTTGCTAATTCTTCTCTGGATTATTGCAGAACATAAGCTTGATTTCAAAGCTCACCCTGTTTGGCTTTGCACATCTGAACTGAGAACGACATAAAACATTATAAGTCGCTCCTGAGGAACTTTTAAAAAGTGTTACTGATGAGGACAGCGTTTGTGTGCTGGGACGTCCATGTGAGTGCTGGAGAGCCCACAACACGTGGGCAGAAGGGCAGGAAGGAAGGGAAGCCCGTTGGGTGCTGCAGTGGAGATTACACCATCTTGCCCGTCTGCTCTCAGCAGCTCAAATGCTGTGGCTTGGTCCAGAGCGGGGCTCCTGTTGGTTCTCTCTTCCTCATAAACCTGTTTTTGAGTGTGGACTTTCCCCAGAGACCACCCGCGTGTCTCGCCTTTCCCGCCAGCTCTGACTCAGCCAGCGTAGGACTGCGAGCAGCAAGGAGAGGCAGATCCGTGACAGCTTCCTCCCAACATACTCCCTCCTCCCCTCCCTCGCCGCCGAGAAGCTCTTCACACCGCCAGGGAAGCACAGGATGCTGCCTTAGCACTGACTCCTACCCACCAGCTGCTACTCTTAACTTGGGATCAGCAACGGTCTCTCCGCCCTGGTAGGGTAGCAACCAGCCCAGCCTCCAGGACCAGAGACACCAGAGACCAGCCCTGAGACTCCCCGCCTGCAATCCTGAAATTGGCTGGGATGGAAGACACGCTGGTCATCTCAAAGAAGTTGCGGATTTGCTGGAGGATCTGACCACGCAGATCGAGTTTCAGGATTTGGGGGTCTCCTGCTGCTGAGAGGGAGATGTAGGACACATCTACCAATGCCAACTAAATGAAGGCCAGGAAATAAGCTGAAGCCCTCACTTAAGTACCTAATGCCTATGGTCCATGGATCCTTTCCTAGCCCACACCCTGGCTCGGTTTTGGATCACTACAATGATATCTCTCTCCAGTACCTCCCAGCTTCCCCCACTGGCCACCAGGTCATGCAATTCACACCCTCAGTGCAACGCTATAGAAGTGCTGTTGTGGTGGACCGCAACGTGGCCGTTCATGTCCTGTGAGACACTACGAACTGAGAAATGCCAAGCAGCATGTTGATCATGTGTCAGGGTCATCATGGCACCATCTGGGGTCTTGAGGAGATCAAGGGCCAAATGTTCTGTGGTGTGGATGTACCTGAGATGCAGAGCAGACTGGTCATAAGCAGGGTAGGCGCTGGTGTGGCCTCACCTTGAGCGCTGTGTTCAGTTCTGGTCCCCTCTGTACCAGAGGGACATTGAAGTGCTGGAGTGTGTCCAGAGGAGAGCTATTGAACTGGTGAGGAGTCTGGAGACCAAGTCGTATGAGGAGAGGCTGAGGGAACTGGGCATGTTTAGTTTGGAGAAGAGGAGGCTGAGGGCAGACCTCATTGCCCTCTACAACTACCTGAAAGGAGGGTGTAGAGAGGTGGGTGTTGGCCTCTTCTCCCGAGTGAATAATGACAGGACCAGAGGAAATGGTCTGAAGTTGCTGCAGGGGAGATTTAGATTAGATATTAGGAAGAATTACTTTACTGAAAGAGTGGTCAGGCACTGGAACAGCCTGCCCAGGGAGGTGGTTGAGTCACTATCACTAGAGATATTTAAGAAACATGTAGATTTAGCACTTCAGTAGTAGCACTCTAGTAGCAGAGATCATAGAGTGTCTGTTTGGTGAGGTGTTTGTTTGTTTGTTTGTTTGTTTGTTTGTTTGTTTGTTTTTGAGGATGTATGGTTGGACTTGATGATCTCAAAGGTCCTTTCCAACCAGGAAGATTCTATGATTCTAAATCTGTCCTAGACACTTGGCCTAGGGATCATGAATGAGTTCCTCATGCTGTTTATTTAGCAAACCCAATTCAGCCAGGACTGGGAAGAATTCTTTGTTGTGAACATCAGGTTTGGTTCATTCCTGTTCTTTCTCTAGCTATTTTATCTGGGAATTTTGTTTGCCAAAGTATTTTTTACTTCCCTGGCTTACCCCAAGCACTCTACCGTCCCATACAATGCTGAAATTGTTCCAACAATTACAGCTCTAACCAGAGGCAAAACCTAATCTGTCACCAGTGGGACTGATCCTATCAAAGTTAGCAGAATAATTCTAGCTGAATTCAGCAACAGCATGTTGTGCCCCTATATGTGAGCATGGACACCCTCGGTCCCTGTACTCCACAGGGTTGAGAAAGACCCAGGGAGTGATAGAGCCAATACTTACTCCCCAGATGGGCACAGACGGCAGATCAGTGCTGCTTGTCCCCGTCCTTGTCCCACTAGTCCTGTTTGTTCTCCCTCTTGCTTCCAGTCCCTCCACACAGTCCTTGAGGCATTTGGTTTTTACAATAAAAGGAGGAAGGCATTCCTTATTGAACGTGGAATGAGATTATCTAACGGTCCCAGATGGTTTGACGGTTGTTAATTTTCATCAGTTTATTGCTTAATGCAGTTTTGACAGAAGAGGCAAAGCTTTGCTCAAGGCAGTTGAGCCCAGGAGCCAGATCAGGTCAGAAATCACTGGGTCAATAGATTTCTAGATACTACTGTAATCCCTCCTCAAACTGGTGGTAAACCCTGGATCATCATAGCCCCAGAGTAGCCATGGAGAACAACCATTCCCTAGTTTTTGAGGGCAAAATTTGCCATTATGCAGACATGGTTCTTCTCCTGCATCGAACAACATGTGTGGTCACTTGTACTGGTCATTTGAGAGACGTTCTTCCTTTAAACCTTTAAGCAATTAGCATCAGTCTGAAGTTAATCAACCTAGGGCTTTCAACCAACCTATCTGACCACAAGTAATTCATTCACCAAAGTGCTTGTAACCCAACTGAGAAGGAGCAGATTTCAGGGGAAATAAAGCAAGTGCAGCTCAAAATAGTAATCAAAACAGCCAAAGCTGGAATTCACAGTCCTCCAGATCAGTGTTTGGGCATAATTGTTAGTGTTAGGTCTGGTAGGTCTGTACTCTCTGTCCTGTATGTACTCTACAACTGCACCAACGTGCGGTAGCACCAGTGGGCAGTACCACTTCTCAACGTCACCTTAATTTATTTTTGTTCCTATGACGACTTCCTATAAAAAACTTCCTTGCAAAAAACATATCCAGGGTATTACAAAACTTGATAATCTAGGATTAATGAGATTGTGGGAGTGGGTCCTTTTTTCCTGGACAGTTATATTTTCACATGTTCCTTTGACTTAATAATGCACACAGTGGAAAACAAGCCTATTCACTATGCCTCAGATTTGTAAAGGACTCATTGAAATGATAAGTGAAATGTTTAGAAAACTGCTGAAAAAAACAAAGCCATCAAAATCTCAGTTAATTAGCATTAGCTAAGTAACTGCAGGGATAACTGAATTAGCCTATTCTCTTGCTGTAGGTAAAGATTAAAAAGTATTCAATTTATAACAGTTTTCAAGTTGCTAAGGATTATGAGAACAATGCACACTATTTTCAGCTCGCCAAGGAGAGTGAATCAAATGCAAGAACCCAATCTTTCAAAAACAGTCCTGCGGATGATTCATCGGCAGAAGCCTGGCTGGAACGCCCTGCGTGGCTTGACACCATCGCATTGCCTCTCTGTGGGAGCCAAGGCAAAGTCCCCACCACACACCCAGGCAAGTAATTAAGAGACTGGGCTTAAAAGGGAAATTTTGTGTGTGTCAGAGGAACTCCGCAAACAGGCAGATCCCATGGTCCAGCTGAGGTTTTGCTCCAGTAAAGGAAATAACTGGTGAAGGAACCTTGGGCAAGTCTCATTATGTTAAATTTAGCTGCTGGTGCTGGTTAAACTTTGGTTCTTTGAGTCTGAAATAGGACCTTTCTGTTACAAATTTTATTATCCACTATTTATATACATAGACAAGCAAGGAAGGAGAAGCAGTGAGGTTGCCCTCTATGTAAAAAAAAAAAAAAAGGAGTGATTGCACTGAGCTGTCTTTGAAAAACAGTGATGGACAGGCCAAATCAACAAAGGAAACCTGTTGGCTTGGTTTGTGCTTACCACAGACGGCCTGGTCGAGGAGGATGTTGATGGAGGGACCTTACTTCAACTACAGGATGCACCACGCTCGCAGGCTCTGATCCTGCTGGGGGACTTCAACCACCCTGACATCTGCTGCAAAAGCAGCCAGAAAGCTGTAAGCAGTCCAGGAGTCTCTTGGAGTGCATTGAGGATAATTTTTTAATCCAGGTGATCGACAGTCCAACCAGAGGACAAGTGTTACTGGACCTGTTGCTCACCAACACAGATGGACTTGGGAATATGGGTGGATGAAAAGCTGGACATGAGCTTGCAATGTGCGCTTGCAGCCCAGAAAGCCAAACACCTCCTGGGCTGCATCAAAAGACACGTGGCCAGCAGATTGAGGGAGGTGATTCTGCCCCTCGACTCTGCTCTGGTGAGATCCCACCTGCAGAGCTGCGTCCAGCTTTGGGGTCACCCACAGAAGAAGGACGTAGACCTGTTGGAGTGGGTTCAGAGGAGGCCACAAAGATGATGAAAGAGCTGGAGCACCTCTGCTATGAAGACAGCCTGAGAGAGTTAGGGTTGTTCAGCCTGGAGGAGAGAAGGCTCCAGGGAGACCTTATTGAGGCCTTAGAAGAAAGATGAAGAGACACTTCTTACCGGTGCCTGCAGTGATAGAAAAAGGAGCAACAGTTTTAAACTGAAAGAAGGTAGATTTAGATTGGACATAAGGAAGAAATTCTTCACTCTGAGGGTGGTGAGGCTCTGGAACAGGTTGCTCAGAGAAGCTGTGGATGCTCCATCCCTGGAAGTGTTCAAGACTAGGCTGGATGGGCCTTTGAGCAACAAGATCTGGTGAAAGATGTCCCTGTACATGGCAGGGGGGTTGGACCAGATGATCTTTAAAAGGTCCCTTCTGACCCAAACCCTTCTGTGATTCTACGATTTATCAGAAAATAAAGTTTTAGAATTTTCAAAAGAAATTACGAACATATCGCCAGAGCAAAATCTTATAAGCAATTATATTTGCTTTCCACCTCTCTGGACTAGTGAGTTTTACAAAGCAAAGGCTTCACAGGTTAATTGCAGAAGAGACAGCTGCCCTGGAATCTGATGCTATCTACTGAGTCCAAATTCAATATGAAGGAAAGCAGGATATCTTTTGTTTTAGGATTTTCTCTGAAAAACATAAATAATGCTGAATCCTCTAAAATGGGTCATTACATGAGAAGCAACACATTGGAAAGAAAATACGTTTTCTGAAAGCAATGTTAACATTCACATTCTAAAGGGCACTTACGTGTTCAGACTGAAAAAGGACTAATTTATGCATTCCAAGTCCAAACAGAATAAAAACAGTACGTATTTCCTTCACCTTGCAAATAACTATTCAACAGACCCAGGACCCAGAGGCCATGAACATAATTTACTACCAAGAGGCTATAGATTAAGTAAACAGCAAGAAAGTAAATTTTGTGCTAACAGACACGTGGCATGGTATATGCATGACTGAGGGTACACAAGAGAGTGCCTTGAAGACAGACAATTCTCCTGCCGTAGAGTCAATTCTCCTGCTGCGAGTTTAGGTTCCCTCTTCCATTTCTTCTTCTCCTCCTTGTCCTGCAATTGGGACAGACTTAATCACCACGCAGAGGTACCTATGGCCAAATAAGGGCTGACATCCCCAGCTGGGAATTAGGTTGCAGAATATAACTCTGCAAGCTACTTTTAAAACCCTCGCGTTCACGCCAGTGGTGAGACTGTGGACAGGCTGAAGCTTGAATTGTGTTAGAAATCTCTAAAAAAAGTGTGCCAGGGAGCAGCTCTTGCCGCAGGGATTTGTGCTGCAGGGCGATGGGCAGCGGTACCAGCGCCAGAACAACAATTCTTAATGGATGAACTGCCACGTCCCGCTCTGAAATCTAAAAAGCCAAACCAGGAGAAAACTTTTATCTGCTTTATTTTTCTATTTTAATGGCTTTTTGGTGACAATGTGCATACTTTTTTTTGCCGAGAGAGAGCAGGATTCAGACTAGTTATTTTGAGAAACCCTTTTAAATCAAACTAAACTAGCCTTTAAGCAACAGCACTGTGCCAAAAGTTGTACTTTAAACCACTTGGTGTCTGCACAATGCATTTGTCTGAGGCACTGACATGCCTAAACTGATAGTATTATCTCAAAACTTCATAGAGTTTAACGTTTATCCTCACAGCATTCACATATGGCAGAAAGGGCTGTTGTTTCCACTTCTGCTTCCCAAAGGAGGAGCAGAAGCATGGAGGCATGTTCTGTCCCTGAATGGGAAGAAGGAACGGCCCCACAATTGCCCATGCTGTCAGGGCTGCTGGCACACTCCCCCAGGCCGGTTCACCCAGAGCCATCCATCCTCCTGGCCAGTGCCAGCTCAATGGGCAACACTGATACAGACTTTTTAATGTAGTAATATAGATGTAGTCAAAAAGGTCGTTCATATCCACCCCCCAGAGTGGGAATAAGATGCCCAAGCACATCCAGACAACTTTCCCAGCAGGGTCAGTGGGTTTGAAGGCTTACTTAAGAAGTCTAAGTCTCTCAAGCCCCCAAAAATCCTTCTCCAAAAGCTCTTTTTGGTGTCTATTATTGAGGACAATAAGTATTTAAAACATAGAGCTGATTACTAGTTATCTTGTTATTGCAATGTGTCCTGGGGCATCCATCACTTTGAGCTCACTTCTTTGCATGTGAACAAGAGAGATATGGGGAAGACCCAGCGTGTCATTCTTTCTGACCTGGAAAGAACCTGGTCCCACTGAGGACTCCCGAATTACCCACCCCACCTGGACCCCATGGAGAGCCAGGCACACTGCACTCTTGCTGTGCAGGGGGAGCACGAGTTGTGATCCTCAAAATCAAGGGAGGCGATGGAGCCAGCCCACTGTGCCGTGTGCTTGGGCAGAGTGCTCCTTCATCCCCTTATTTGCAAAAAACATTTCTAGCTACCCACAGCATAAAGAAATGGATATGCAAATTCTGGATACTGCTGTTCAGTTTCTATCCAGCCTAGGTTTAAACCGCTGTTTTATACCTCTCCCTTATCAAGTTTTAATTGCTGCCTTTTTGTTCCCCTCCATTGCTGGTATGATGCATTTGGCTGCATCCACTTCCGTGCACAGTAGGTGAAAGCCTGGCTCTATGTAAGTGGATTTTTAACTTTGGATGTCATACCTCTGCTGCCTTAGATTTCCACACATCTACGCCATAAGAATAAATAAGTCTATTAAATGATGGTGGCTGTCACTGGTCATGCTGTTACAGCGGGTCACCACGCAGCCAGGGCTATGTTCTGTGTAGGATGGAGGGATAAAGCCACTGCACAGAGACTGTACAGCATGGAGTACCTAGGGAAACAGCGGAGGGGATCAAGGCATACCTGAATATGTTTTCCAAAGTAGTCAATAGGTCCCAGCAAACCAACCCATTCACTTTTTCTTATTCCCAGATGAACCACAGCGCTCCTCGGTAGACAACACCAGAGGCCAGATTCCAGTACTCATATTTTTTTAAAGAACTTACTGCATGAAGCATTGACTCGAGGACAAAAAAAAACCCAACAAAACAATTAATCTTACCCAGAATTAATTCGGAAAGTATTCCCTTTCCGTGGGCAGGGAAGTTACAAGACAAAGTGATCTGAGACCACAACGTAAATCAATGACAAAATCAAGAACTCAAGACTCTGAGACCTGTGTGCTCTAACCACAAAACCATCCTTGCAGGACTCTGGAGGGCAGCAGCCTCTGGTCCCTGTTACACATTGCTGGTAAACAGGCTAGAATATTTTTCCATAGATAAAGAGACCCGTCCCTTACTCACTCTGCACCGCTACATTTTTGAGCTTAGAGAAGTGCATTGCAATTCCTCCAGTAGAATACGCTCCATCTTCACAGCACATCAGAGACAGTCTAATGAGCACCTACCACTGAGATACTGTGTCTCTTCTACTTTTTCCACCATATGGCTCAGCTCCTGCTTTTCCCTCCTCCTCTTTTGAGCCGTGAGCTGTCTCCTCTGCCGCCGTCCCTGCGGTGGCAGCAGGAGCCCCTGTGCCCGGGGCTGTGCCAGCAGCGCACACAGGCACGGAACAAAATTTAAGGCCAGACTGACTCATTAACAGCCAGCAGGTATTTGCAGTGGTCCTTCACGACATTAGAGGCATGCCATTATGTTGTTTCATAGAATCATAGAACGGTTTGGGTTGGAAGGGACCTTAAAGATCATCCAGTTCCAACCCCTCTGCCCTGGGCAGGGACACCTCCCACCAGACCAGGCTGCTCAAAGCCTCATCCAGAGGCTTTTTTGCCTTGCCAGGGGCTGACACACAACAGGAAAAGCAACCAAGCAATAAAATATACCTGTGTCTGCCTCCCGCTGGCATCCAAGGGGTTGTAACCTACAGACCAGTTTTAGGTGACCTACAGCAGAGTACCAAGTACAGCCCTCTCTGGGATGTCTCTGGCACATCTCTGGCACAACATGCTGCTGCAGTTCTGGAGAGCAGTACGTCCACCTGTGTGACAAGGGAAATCTGCAGCAAAACACCTTGTGCAGGAGAACACTTTGGATGAAGATACGTGCAAGGGGAGTGGGCTGAGAGCACACACGAAATCAGGAAAGAAACTCAGCCTCACATGGTATCCTATTAAACGGCTATCACCTGGTCACATTCAACAGCATACTCCAAGGAAAAGCATACTCAAGCCAGAGAGCAGCTCTAGACCTTCAGCTAAATGCCCAGACAGCAGCTACATCAGTTATTTTATCTTTTTTTTCTTTTCCTCCCCCTTTGCTTTTTGCCTGTGCTGTCATGCAGTTGCCTTTCTGCACAGAAAGGCAACTGTCAGCCACAAATGCACCAGCAAATTTCTTGAGTTAATTCAGCCCAGGTAGGAGCAGGATTAAAGGCAAGACTGTTCAGATGCATCTCTCTCCAGCTTGGTGGGAAGCGCTGCCTGCAGGAGCCCTGGCTGCTCCTGCCTGCAGACAGCACTCCTCACTCCCACTTTGGGATAAAGTAAAAGCCCCCACACAGCAGAAAAATTATCTCTCCCCACAATGTTCCCATATGCTCTTTCTAGGATCTGCTGTGACTCTCTTGAGAGTGGACACGTCTCAATAGCAAGGGAAGGGACTCCAACTACAACCATGCCGAGCTCCTGGGGGAAAGAGGATGCAAGATAAAATGCCTTTCCCCAGGAAATTTGCTTTTTAAAATATATTTCATCTGGTGTGAAGTATGACCCCATCTTCAGTGACACAAATCTAACCAACATTTCCCTCGCCACCCTTCAAACTAGGCAAGACAGCACCAACGTGAAGCAAACCCTTTATACAGCAAATCCAGGCATGAAACCATCTGAAAAGAGCAGATTTAAAAGCTTCTGGCAGAGAGTTTCCAGCATTTGCAGAAGCATTTTCTGCAAACGGTCCTGCCCTATGCTTACAGGGATACAGGCCTTAATCAATGGAAAAGACCCCGGGCTGCGATGAGATAAATATCCCTGCAGATAAGCCTGGTGAGCATTCAAAGCAAGGTAATTTCCCTCTTCTCAGAATCGCTTAATTACATTTACACATCTCCTGTCCAGTGGCACTGGGTAATATTTTGCAACAGGGTGACCATGAACTTTACAACTGAGTATATAAAACACCACCATGATGAGAAGAGGCTTCATAATGATGGCAGGATGGGTGCTTGGCTCTCTTTTCTCCTGAAGGAATAACCCCTTTTCTGGAGCTGTAAGAGAATCACGGCACAGTTTTAATGGCAAAAACCCTAAGGCAGAGATGAACAGTTGGATGAATTTTATTTTGCTAACTGTCTTTTAATGTTAAGAAGGCCAACTCCGATTTTTAGTAATGCTGTCTTTTTGTATGCTTAAGTAGGTCTTAAAATCTCAGCTCTCTTTCAGTGGATTTCAAATTGCATTTCGGACTTCCTTTTTTATCACAATGCCTTTTGGGGAGGGGTATCTTCTTCCCTCAGGGATATATGGACATTTAAAGGCTCCGCTTCCTCTCACACAAGGATGTTAGTGCTCCTTAGAGTACCATCAATTAGGGGTGAAGAAAATAGAATTACAGAGTGGTTAAATGCTACTCATCAACAGAATAACCAGATAGAATAAACACCAAACTCCTCCAAAGCATTTTCAGGACTCTAGTACAGAAAGTCTTTTACAGCTAAACCAGGATCACACAGACCCAAATGGGAATTTTGACTTGGAGAAGAGGGAAAAGACGACACAAGTATTTGGGTCTCTGAACACACTTTTCCTCCAATTTAAGGGAAAAAATGTCCTTTACAGGCAAAGACATAACCATGTGGCATGAATCATAATAAAATGAGCACATGTTCTATAAAAGCATCAAAGAGAGGCTTCACCAGCAGCAGTATTTTCTTTTTCTATAAAATGCTTAAAAAAGTAAAAGTTTGGCTAGAGCAGACCTAACCACTGTTTCAGAAAAAAGAAAAACCCAAAACCATACAGATTTATTTTCCATTGAATAATTTTCCAGGGAGAATGTTTAAAGCAGAAAACCATGGCAAGAACTTCTACAGTCCTATGAAAATAGTGTCTGTAAGAAGAGGTAACCACAGCACTACAAAAGGAAGTCAAAACAGTGACCTGTATTTCGATTAAAAATTCTTGGTTTTCATAATCCTTCTCAGAGTCCTGGTCCCCAGACCAGTCACAGAGATCTATGTGAATGTCCTTGGCTTTAAAAATATGCCCTATGTAGAGTTTTAGGGGCAAGGACCATCCAAAATGCAAAGCAAGAGATCTTTTCTTTCAGCATGAATATGAATGGGATGATAATGCTTCATCATTACCTTGATTAATGGGTTCTTCTAGAAGTTGTACACAGAGTCTCTTGATAATGCAATAAAAATACAACTGCAAGTTAGTGCAACACTGACTCTGGAATTGCACAGAGACTCTTCAGCAGAGTAACCTCCCTGACTATACTACCTTGAAGACAGGTCGGAGCTGAGATATGAGCATGGTTGGGAAATTGAGCCTATTTTTTTTCCACAAAATCATTAAATGTCTTCTGGGATGCACTGATCTGCATCCCAGAACACTTCTGGTCCTACTACTGTCCCCTTCGCCACAGTCTGTACAACTTTCCTCCAGAAGAAAACTCAAGAGGGAAACCCAACTTTAATAATGGTTTCATCATGTATAAGAACAGACTTGTGGTGAATGCCAATGTTAATTTCGCCTATTGCTTCAGTGCTGTGTTATTTCACTTCAAAGCTTTCCAGGTTGTTATGAAAGTCCTTTTCTGTTTAAATGAGTGTAACCATTTAATCAGAGTGCCTCCACGTCGTGCCTGAGATGGATCTGACTGTATCATAATAAATTCTCATACTGTGGCATATATGGATTTAACATTTATTATCCACCTTGCTGCAAAGCCCCTTCCTTCTGAAGCAAACACCAGCTATTTAATTGATTTTAGTGCACCACAGCGTAAATTACTAGGTACTGAGAGATGCAGAACTAAACGTAAAAGACTCATTCAGTGACTACGTGAACATCAAGTAAGCGGCAATGAAACTTCTGGGCAAGGCATGAAAAGAAGGAGATGGTTATCCAAAGCCAACAAAACAGAGAGAAAATTGCTAGAGCTCGAAATAGCCACCTGCCTGCTGTTTGGAGAGAAAGGCCTCACGCTTGCTCTCAGGGAAGCAGTGATATTATACAGGATTACTGGCAGATATATATTGCTGTCCCGTGAATTGCCTATACCAGACCAAGCTACACAATATGGGCACATACGCCCCCATGCTCAGCTGCAACATGGAGCCTTAATTGGGGATTTAGCGAGGGAACTGCTGGTGGGTTGAAGGAAGAAACTCAAGTTGATGATGCCAAAATTTGCTGTAAAAAATGAATCAAGGCACATACTTTCACCCCACGGATTTGATACCGGCCCTTGCTGGGGATCGGACATTACAGCAAATAACCCTCAGAAAGCCCTTGTTTACTGTACTCACCACTACAGGAAAATAACCAGATATTCTTGTCTGATGTATCAGCCCTTTGAACCTTTCTGTAACTTTAAAGAATAATACATTAGGACAAGGTTTATTTGGAATTTTGGCCAAACCTCTTGTTTTCCTTATTGACAACAGCAACTTTGCAACAATCAATATCTTAAAGAAAAAATCCATTTTCATCTGAACAGTTCACATTTCTGTAAAAGCAAACAACATTATAATGCTGTCTGTTCAACAAAAATGTGGAAATGTTTCTCCATTATCTCTTTATTCCCAAGGCTACAGGGGAAAAAACAAAATCACTCTCCATCACACGTAGCACAGCACTTTGATTAAAAAAACAACCCTCGTTGCTCCCTTGCTAATGAGTCCATTATGGGACACTTCAGGCTAAGCCAACAACGAGTGCAAGCTGAGGAGCAAGGAAGGATGCTGACAATCGTCTACACCTGATGAAGGTGACTGCCTATAAGTGCTTTTAGAAATCTTCATGAGAAAGTCTTTTATACTTCCCAAGATGAAGATGCTGCCATAGGAAGGATGGACTGATGCCCACGGGCTCTAAAATGCTTGCTCCTAGCCATGGCTGAAGCCTTTACACAGAAAACAGTACAAGGAAACAACAGGGCTGCTGCTAAGTGCCGTTCCTAGGAGAAGGTGCTGTGTTTGGAGGGGACATGGAGATAGGAGCTACTGAAAGTCCTTCCATGGCCAGAAAAAAAAGCAGTAGAAAAGCCAGGGTGCTAAGGGCAGCTAGTACCATGCAATGAGCACATATTAACTCTTTTGGGATCATACACAATCCACACAATTACAGGTGTCTAAAAGTCATCCTGAAGAATCACTCTGCGGTCTATTAATCTGTTACCAACAAATGTGCCCATGCCCTGATCTCTACCCTGACATTAATCATTTCTAGTCCACTTATAACCTCTCAGCCACTGGAAAAGGGGAGATACTCCTTCCTATTGAACACTCACCAGCACAACCCAACTGATGCAATAACCTTTTTTCTCCAAAGGAAAAGATGTGAAATTGATGCTGGATTAATAGCTACTGCCTGGTTCCCAGGGGCATGATGCCAGGGGTCAGTTTATTATGTGGTCATCAGCTTGCAAAGCTTTAGTGGGAAAGTACCGAAGTACAGTGAGATTAACCCCTTTAGTCTTTTAACAGGGTGACCTCCGTTGTTCAGTCAATACGCTTTCCAAGATTTTGATAAGGTATGATTTTTTTTAAGGTATCTTTTTTCTTTTTGAGCTATACTGATAAACCATGCCCTGACTGCGTTAAGCACTAGAAGCAGGCTGGAACAAAAACCTGTATCGTACATGCCCAAATTATAAGGGCGATTTCAAAATCTAACATGCCAGCTCTGCAGTTCAGGCCCACGTCTGCAATATGTCCTTGTTGAAGGCTGTGATAGATAGGCCCAAGATTCATTTCCCTGAGAGCTTCTCCCACGATCGTGGTCTGATGCTCCCAGTCGTGTCGCACATGCTCAACCCTGTTGCTGCTGTCCCACTTTGCTTTCCATGTTCACCAGTTGGATCCAACCCTGGAGAGCTGTGCCTTCTACAGCACCCTCCCCCCAGTTCAAAAAGCTCTTGTCCATAGAAGCAGCAAAAGGCTTTTTTCAACCACAGGGCACAGTTAGAGCTGTTTCTTGTTCCACTGCAGACTCCTGAAGGCTGCTTTGCCCAAATCACTGATGCCCAAACCCCACAAACTGTCAGGAAATTAAGTCCTGCCTAACTAGAGCCCCTGAGTCTCTTCTCAGCTGTGTCAAAGTCCAAGCAAAGCTGCCTTGGCACCTCGCAGGCTCCTTCCTGGCATGCCCAGATATGCATCAGCCTTCCTCGTGCTGTAGTCCTTAAATAGCATTTGCGCCCCAAAACCCCACACAAACAAATGAGCAATAGGTCCAATAACTGATTAATGTAAAATTCATGTATATTTGCTTGACCGGGAATTGGGAACAGGTCTTTCCCTGGCCCATCCATTAAGTATCCTAGCCAATAAACCCCACGAGATCCATCTGCCCCACACATCTACCACACGTCTTATTCCTCTGCAGCACGAGGAGGTGCTGGAAGCATGGGATCCAAGGCTTTTGACATAGACACAGTGTCTTTTCAAAGGGTGCCAGGCACTACTTTGGGTTGCCCCTTTTGACATCCCTCATCTGAGCCATGAGTATCAGAAATAAAGAAGAGCAGAGTCTAGGGGTGTGATCTCCCCTCCTGTACCATGAACCAAACTGAATCCCCTGGCCCACAGCTTTCAGCTCCAGTGCTTTTCAATATTGGTGTTGTTTCTCCTGTTACCATTACCGTTATTACTAATAATGATGAATAACACCATCCGCAGAAAAAGGTGATGCTGAGGGGCTTCTCTCAGGTGCTTGGACATTTTCTGCTTCTAAAGAATATATCTTGCTTTTATCATTCATATAAATCCCACTATGAATGCAGAGATATTTCCTTCTTTATTCAGCATAATGCTTTACAGGCATAAAAAAAACAAGTATGGGAATAAATCTCATCTAAGGAATGCGGTGCAGCAGATCTATGTTTTGTTTTAATTAGCATCCTGATGTGATAGTGGCTTGGCGTGCGTATCACTGTTTTGTAACACAGTGCGTCCTTGCTAGGCTCCTTAAGGAACCTGGCAAACACGGCACTTCCCTCCATTGTCTGTTGTTTTTCTTGGAGGCTGAATATTTTCATCGAAATGTCATTTGCGCACCCCGTCCATGCTTGGCTGCTCTCGGAGTGCGCTCAGGCATTGGGCTTTGAAAAAACAAAGGGAATTCAGCACTTAATCACGACTTGGCGTTTTGCTTACTTATTTGCAAAACATACAGGTGAAAGGCAAAATCACAGTTAAATGATAATGTAAACTTCTGCAGATTTTACAGCAGGTAGGTGCATGCCTGTTGGAGCTACCACCCCCCCAAGCCGTTAAAGGGCTACAAGGCACTTGCGTGAAGAACAGCAGGGATGGGGACATGGGGACTCTGAGCCTCCAGACTTCTGGGCAGGGCTCTCCTCCGTGCGTGACTTGCACCTGGCAGGAAGGAGCTCCTGTCATTTTGGCTTTTCTGCGATGGAAATCATCTGAATAATGCAGCAGAGTTAAGATGCCAAGCTGGAAAAACCACAAAGTCAGGGGTTTTAGGCTGAGTTTGGGCCGACCTTTTTGCAAAGGTAGGGAGAAGTATTTTGGGGTTGGCTGAACCGGGCTGCTCACCCTAAAAGCTTGCTCTCAGCAGAGATGTCAAAGCCTCCAAAGACCTCATGCAGGGGAAATACTCCAGTTTCTGTGGAGAATCAGAAACACCAGCTGATGGGATGCGGGTAAAGCAGCCCTCCTACCGAGAGGATGAGACCCGCTCTTCAGGAGCACAGCCCCCCAAAGAGTTGGAAAGATACATCAGTCTGGCAGTAGGGTTTTCACTCTTTCTAACTAGATCCTGGCATTAATAGGAATTCCTCTGGATTTAGCACTACTCTTGGCTGCGAAAAATGAAGTGCAGAGAAACTCAGAGGTGAGTGTTCATGTTCGATCATTACTTATCTACATGTTTTCCAGAGCCTGCTTCTCAAACCTTTCCCCATCTGAACAGTCTCGTTACCTTCAGGAGGAATTAGAAGTATAAAACTTCCAGTGTAGCAGGTTAAAATTGCAGCCTGTAAGACTTAGTTATTAGGAAATGGTCCATACCCGTAAGGACGTTAAGCAATGGTGTTGATTCCTTGGGGAACACACGACTGGAGATTTTTAAGAACAGGTAAGAAAAACATCTGCTAAAGCTGATCGGACAGTACAGGCAGCATATCCTGGCCTGGGACAGGCAGATGAATTCCGTAAGTTTTGGAGGTGCCTTTTAGACCTATTTTTAGCCTGTTTTCCAAAGGCAGTGAGGCAATGGTTCTCCATCACAGTTTGCCAGCCCTTGGTGACTTCTGACCCATCATGTGGACTTCAACCAACTTTGACAGAAGAGTAGAGATATCAAAAATATTAAGTTCCTACATATTTTAAGCAAATATGTATGAATAAAGGACGATGTGGAAATTAATATCTTCACTGATTTTTAACATGGCCCCATATCCTTTCAGAGGCAACAGCCCCAGCTCCTGTGGCTGAGTAGTGTGCAGGGCACACAAATCTGCAGGGAACCAAACTTCGCTGCTTCATGCTTCAGTGCAGAAGAACAATATGGATGAAGTCGGAGTCAAGCTTTGGGAATCTGATCTGAGCAGCCCAGGCAGCACATTCAGAAACAGCGCTTGCCAATGGCCCCGTAACACTCAGAAGGAAAAGACGTGTTTATGGAAATGCATTTTTACGCATGATTTTCCAGCATGCAGAAAATGAATCATCAATATCCAAGGACGCCCATTATGCCAAGGAGATATAAGTATCTGACAATGCTAACCATGACAGGTTATCTGGATATTTCCCTATCCTGACGAGATGAAGCAAGGCAGATAGCTTAGAAGATACTGTAGGGTAATTATTGCCAAGTGGCACCAATTGCAACCAAAAATCCTATAATTTCTTATTAACGACATTCACTATCATACTGAGACATAGTTCAATGAAACTTATTTATGAAAGCACTTTTTTTCCCCCTGTCTTCTACAATATCCTCTGGGGAAATCTCACCCAGCATCCAAAAGGAAGGAAACTTTCAGAGTATTTCAGCATTTGTCTTTGTTGCCTGTGCAGGTCTCTACAGTACTATAGGAAATCCAAGTTTGGAAAGGAGCAGGTGTTTTCTTGGTTTGAAAGCACATCATCTTAATGGAAATATGACAAAATCTAAACGCTTTACAGTACTTTTCTCTAGTGCCTGAAAAATTTTAGCAGAATCATCATAGGAGAGCCAGCAATCATCCTACATCTGTATTTTGCTTTGCAGCTGTGCCGGTAACTCCAAAGCTGAGCAATAGTGCTTGGAGCAAAAGCCAGCTTGGAGTTGTCCATGACCATGCCAAACTAAGAGTCGCTGGGTTGGAATATCCTGTATTTTGGGAAAATAAATAAAGAAAAAATGCCCTCATAATTTCTAAAGAAGAGGTTAATGCTTTGAGACAGCACATGAAATTCTGAGCCATCAAACCTGGGGTTCTCCAAGCTGGACTCCTGGTCTACCTTGCACTAAGAGGATTGTGACAGTTTGAACAGTTTTACGATGGCTTGTACACAATGTATGTAAAAACAAGGTGGTGAAACCAAAGCCAAAGATCACATTTCCCCATGAACGTGCCAGGAAACGCACAGGACAGATTCACCAACAGCTACGTAACCCTGGGAAGAGCTCCCAGAGGGACTGGTAGGAACAAATTGTCAAGCAGACATGAACAGCCGCCCCTTCACCTCCCTTCCTACCAACTCCAGCACGGACATAGCCACCTGTGCTTGCCCATATAGACAAGTTGCAATATCTATCCTTTAAGCTGGCTTGCTAACAAGCATAGCTTTCAAGTAAAAGTAGATGCACCGGAGGGCAAACAGAAACAGGGAGGGCTCGGTCTATGTCCAGAAGCCTTCTCCTACAGAGGTGCTGTGAGATGCTCAGGGGCTCTAATGTGGATTTTCCACAACATTGCAAGGAATGATAATGAAAATATCGTCCATGCAACATAAAATCTCCCTTGGGAAACATTAGGTAGTGCCCACTTAGCAAGTAATGAGCCAGGGAGAAAGGCATATGGATTTGAGTTTTGTTGCGCCCATGACACTGATCTTTAAGCGGCCCTAATTTTGAACACACACACTTTTTTTTTAAATTCTAAATGCTGCTTCCTGAAAGTTGCTTGATCAGAACCCCTTCTACTTCAAATCAAACCCCAGTTTTAGATGTAGGCAACTATTGTCCTGTTTAGGAGAAATACTCAAAAATCAGAAGCCAAAAAGCCCACAAGGAATCTAATAATAAATAGGGCAGAGACATAAACAAACAGATACCTCATGCTGTGCAATGGTTCACAGCTATTGTATCAACAAGTTGGTGTTACCCTGGAAACAAGAGATTATCCGTGCATGCCTTCTCCCAGACGGAAGCCGGGAAAGGAGGCATGCAGAATTAATTCTGAATCTTCTGTACTTTGCAGAGTTGCTGCCCAACCATTGATGCCAATCGATCCCAATCCAAACTACTGATGAAAATTCAGAGGCAGCACAGAGGTTGCACCATCCTTAATGCAAAGTCCTCAGTGCCGAGGGTGAGTACCTGGCCATCTTGTCCTCTCCTCCTTGGGATAACACAATCCTTTTCCAAGAAAGTTCAGACAGGTTATTCCCTGGAAATAGCCTGTGCAGAGCAGAGGACAACACGGCCTTGTCTGATTCGCAGCAGCCAGGAGGGCCAACAGCAACGGCTTGGCACAACATCAAAAGATTTTAATAAAATTAAGCTTAAGCTAACGTGTTGTATCCTACAGCTGAGGCAGATTACAGGCACACACGCACACAAGGTTCATCACACGGGCCCTCTGCGTGAGTGGAGTTTGTTATGGTGCTGTCCCTTGACTGCACTCAAGTGTGTGCCCATATTCAAATAAAATGACCCTGTAGTTTTTGAGAATTTTTCCTGCTTTTTCTCAGTAGGAATGATGAAAAACATCAATCCTGCTGCTCGGCAGGGCTGGGGAGCGTTCAGAGCTGCTGCCCCGAATGCCGTGGATGGGTTCCCAGTTGCTGACTTCAGCCAGGCATCTCACCCTGGTGGGCATCAGCAAAGCTGTGTCCTTCTGGAACAGCTAAATGCTTGGCCTTTGAAAAATTAGTTGTCTGGGTTTACAAATACGTCTACAACAAAAAGGATAATTTCGTACTAAGTGTTAAATCGTGAGCAAGTAGAAATTTATACTATATATTCAGCGCCACCTATGATTATGACCAACATTTCAGATAACCCAGCGATCCAGATGTAAGAAATTTAGAAAAGTGAGGGTTACACTACATTAAACAAGCTAGTAATAAGTAGGAGTAATATTGATTTATTTTTTTTCTAAAAAAATTAAACAAAAATAAGGATTTGTAAATCAACTGGTCGCAAAATTGGTCCTTCCCAGAACCTAGGTGGTTTGCTGGAATTTGTATGACACTCATGTTCCAGTGCAAGTCCTTTTGCAACACTCTGGCTGAAATGTAGGGCTACAAAACCAGATTAAAAATGTATAGGTTACTATTCTTCCCACACTGCCAGCAGAACAACTTCTAATGACACCTCCACGCCTGGAGGTTACCAACAGGCAAGGGACCGACATGGTCTCCCAGGGCTTCCCATGGGATATTTAACTCCAGAACTGCCTCTTTCAGATCCTCCAAGCCTCCCTATGGCACATCTGTCTCTTTGCAGCTGTGTTTTATCCCTCTGCCCTGTCTGCTTTGCTCTTGTTTGAGGTGGATCTCATAATTGAAAAAGAGAGAGACTAGAGATGGTGAGACGACAATGTCAAATAACGTTTTTGAATTGATTTCAGGAAGAGGGGAAGTGGGGAAAAGCAGTATGAGCATCATTTCCCTCCTCTCTGCCAGGTGCATGTGACGGGAGGACCAGGTCAGCCACAGCATATGATGTACCTGATGGGATCCTGATCCTCTCAGGCTCAGAGGTGAGACAACAGGGAAGAAAAGGGGCTCTGGTGAGAGAGACATGTCAAGAATGATACGAGCTACCACTGCTGCTGAGACCCAACAGCCTCTTTCTTGCAAATCCAGCACCCATGCGTGTGGTGGCATCTCGGGTTACCTCTCACTCAGCAGAGACCAGGTATCTCTTGAGTCACAGAGAACTAAACCATGGCAGCTCCTTACGCATGGAGCCAGTTCTTAGCCCTTTAACATCTCCTTTTAACTCTGGTTTGATTTGCATTAGACTGTTCACAAAATACCTTAGTTCCCAACTTTACAACAGCCCAGCCCATCACGCCTGGAGATACATTTTTAACCACTTGCCGAGGATTTTGCAGACTGCAGCACACAAGACAAATACCTCCCACGTATCCCATCTTTTAGCTTAAAGAACAAAAGCAGAACAAGAAGAGTTGACAATTTTGACACAGAAATGTCATTGGGTTCAATACTTACAATTGCATGACCAGATATAAATGGTTCGGACTCTCATAGATGTCTTCCAGGGCAACTATATTTTCATGCTTGATTCTGAAAAACCATAAAATAAGATGAGATGAAATACTGGTTGTTTTTTTTTTTTTACGTGGCTGCAAAACATACAGCTCTTTTTAGTTAGACACTACCTGTCAGTCTTTATTCAACATCACAAAATATAATATTCATCAAAGCAAACAGTTAGGAGCGCTTCGCAGACCAGAAGACTGTTATTACTCGCAGAAAACTCCTTCAGTACTCTCTGAAGTCAAAATATTTAAGGGTTAAGTATCTGGGGCATTAGAGTTTACAGTTCCCATGTCAGATGCATGAAGATGGTCGGTTGGAGGTTGAAGACTCAGGACAGCAGCAAAGCAGGGTGCAAGAGGGTGATGGAGGCAGGGTGCGGGCTGCCAGGGGGAAGGCAGGGATTTGCCCCCGTGCGGAGGCTGGCACAGGTAGGTAGCAGCTGTATGATAGCCCCATGCTCCTTCCCACCAAATTCCCCCTACTCTAATGTCATACCTGGTTTGGACACCCAAATATCCCTGTAGCATTGTTAAGCACTGCGTGCTTTCTGTGCAACAGCTCCAAGCATCTTCACGGGTTTGCTACACCTTCACCATTCCTACCGATCATTCCCACTACGCCTCTTGTCAAAATGCTAGCTTTACAGAGAAAAATTGTCTCTACGAGCATACATCTAATTAACTAGTAGAGCAATGCCTCTCTGGGCTTGCTCCTTAAATGCTGACAAATAATTTCCAAAGGATACATTTAACTTGTGCAGACCCTAAAGAGACTATCAGTACAACTCCGGGGGCAGAATATTAATTACACCAATTGCAGACAATCATTTTAAGAGCAAGCAGATGGACACATTCAGAAAGAAAGTAAAAGTGCATCATCAGCAAATGCAAAGCTCTCCGCATATTTCAAGGTTCAAGTAGCTTAATTAAGATGCTTGATCATGTGTCAGGTCGTCATCCTCAATGGTCTCAAGCGCCCCAATGTCTGCGTGAAGATGCTGAAATCAGAAGGTCCCCTGCGACCGGCAGGATCTTTCCCGTAAGAGCGCAGGCTAATCCAATTTCCTCTGAATTCACTGGGAAGTTTATGACGGATATGAATTTATGCCCATAATCAGTTATCAAAAGCTGCATTCATATAAGGACCTTCACGCACAGGAAATTCAACATCAACAATAAGTGAAAAATATAAAGCCCTACAGGATATCAGAGAAACAAATACTTGAGTAGGCTCCTCACTCTACATAAATATCTGGAAAATCCCATGATATTCCAGCAAAATTGCCAGGTAGACTGCATCTCAAATTAAGTTCTTAATAGCGACAACAGGAAACCAATACACCACCCACTTGGCTTTACACAGCACATGTTTGGAAACCTTTATTTTGCTGTGCAGGTCTAGTGCCTGGTACTTTAAGGGTTACAGATAAGGCAAGGGCAGCTTTGCCTCATTAGTTGTTGTTTGAAGGTACACTAGGATCCCAAACGATGTTTCAAGCAAATAGTCACTTTTAATGGAAATCATTAGATGTATTTATACAATTTCCTTTGTGCACAGGCACATTCACATGACCATTTGTTTACTTCATACCATCATGATCAAGAAGGCGGTTTTAACACAAATAATCTGCCACAGGGTTATCTGTTTAAAGCCTCCAACTTAGTCGGCGGGTATGGTTTTTACCATGTACATATCAATGCTTTGCATTTCTATTTTTGGAAACCTCAGAGGTTCTCCAAACCCACCTAACCCCTTCTGAGACAGATGCCAGCACACCTGATTGTCGCCCACGTTGCTAACGGGTGGGTTACCCACAAAGGCAATCGTCTGGGGAGGCAGAGGCCAGAAAAGAGCTCATCAGCCCCGCAACACCACATGCTGAGGGCTGCCGCGAGACCCTCTCCCCTTGCTGATTTGCAAACCGATTGGGCACCGCGCCACTGCACTCTCTGAAGGCGGATAAACTTGCTTGGTTTTAAAACAAAGTGGGGAGAAAGAGTTTAGTCCTACCCCTGTGGGGTCTGATCTGCCCCTCTCTGAAACCAAATGCAGGATGTGAGCACGTGGGATTCAGGGAGGCAGCGAATATAAAGGGCAACCTGGAAGAAGGCAGCAGCAGAAGCTGAATGACTCCCAAAGTACAAAGGGAGCCATCCCCATAGGGATGAGGACACTTGGAAGGAGGTGTCCCTTTGGGAGGTGATGCCTGTGCACACCAACCACACCAACCACTGGTGGCCACCGCACTCAAGGGACTTGCTGAGATGGGAAGGAGGCATTTTTTTTCACTTTGCCTCAGCCTCCCCCAGACCTGCAGGGCCTTAATGGTGGAGTTAGGCAGTTCTTCACATTCCCAGTGAAGTGCACATCACATACATGTGAATCAAGCAGCTTGACCTGCACAGCATTTCTCTACTCAGATGGACTCTCAAATGACAAGCTATCTAAAGGAAAATGGAAATGAAAATTTTTAAAAAAACCCAACAAATTGATGGAAATCACCTGGTGAGAAATCTATGGTTTAGATCAAGCTGCAGATTGTGTTGCTGAAACTGGACCAGTGCAGCTGTGGGCTTCCCAGCAGAGGTCACTGCAGCCAGCAGCAATTCCTGCGCTCCTTTCTTTACGTTAAAGCATGGGCGAAAAATCACCTGCAGCCCTGATGTACAATAATTAACCTTTTAAGGCTGAACATTACAGTAACACCCTGGGAATGTGGTATCTTCAGAGGACTTTATCAGTACCACAAAGGTCAACGGGGACTGGGACAAACTTGTCCCACCCCTGGGCGAGGAGATCGAGGGTGCCAGGCACGCAGGTAACAGCCAAAGAGACACTTCTGGCTTGCACAGATGCTCGGGTACATCAAGAACCGAGGAAAGCACTGTGTAGCAGCAGCTACTTGATGGTCACGGATCAGGAGGGATTTGGGAATGGCTTAATTAACTCCGCTTTTATCCCCCTCTAGAAGAGCCAAGTGAATCTCAAAGGTTCAGAGGATTCATTCTGCTAAGCCTCCAAATGCCTCCATGCTGCCCCACTGGTGATCTCGCTTAGCAGAAATACTCACCGGAATATCTGATCTCCTCAAGACCTGCCCGGATTTATTTTTTTAAAAGGTGCTGCTCTAGTTTTACAAAAGGGGAAGCGGCGTGCAGAAAAGCTAGAAACTTTTCTGTAATCACAGGAGAGAAGGGAGCAGAGCGGGCTGAGAAACCAGATCCCCCCATCCTAGAGTATTATCTTAACTAATGGGCCATATTATTGCAATCCCTTCTCTCTCCCATCTTGGTGAGAGTATCTCAACACCGCTTCTCTGCAGCCTATTTCTTCCCTCTTTCCTCCCTTCTCCAGCCTTCTCCCTTCCCAATGTGTGTCTCCCATGCTGCAATAGATAAACCTGCTCTGGGTTAAGTCTGCACAAAGCAACGCACTGATGTTGTTGTGGTAGGTGATGGTGTAACACTATGACTGTAGCAGGGGGGACATGGATTGGGATGACAGCAGCTCCCATGAATTGTTTCCCCACAAAAAAAGAAGAAAAGGCCCAAAAGTGAACATCAAAACGTGGGCTTGGTTAAAGCCAATTAGATCCGATTATATAAATTGCTATGAACAAGGAAACATTCAGCTAGGGAAATCTCCCTTACCATCCTTTTAACCTCCCCTTTATCACACTTTTTGTTCTCCCTGATGCTCTCCCTCCTTCCTGCCAAATCCTGGGTGATGCCCACATCTCCCACACCCTGATGTGACCCCACAAATCCCCACATCTGTGACACAAAGGGCAGGTGTCACCTCCGGCCACTGCTTTGTTCATTTTCAGGAATATTCTGAGGCCATTCAACAGAAAGAAGACATCTAGAAATAAATATGCAAATAAAGAGAGGCTAATACTTCAACCAATTCACTCAAGACTCTTCACCTTTAACAAGCTCCATGAGATGCTGCGATACAGGGGACAAAAAAGAGGAAAATAAATCTAGAAGTGAGAATCAGGGAAATTTAAGTATACAAAAAATCATGAAGAGTGATTAATCCTGGTAAGAAACTATGAAGAGAAAGGACAGGTTCACCGTTTTCAGGGCAGCGCTGGTTTGGGTGCTGTGCTGCAGGCAGACACAAGCCACAAGGCTCAATACAACCATGAAGAATGATTAAGCCTTTCAAGTCTACGATTCTGCCCTATGGACAACACAAAGCTGTCAACAACGCTACTGAAGGGAGGCAATGTTGCACCTGAGTGATATTTTAACATGAAAGCAAATTGCCAGTCAAGACTTAAAGAACCAAACTGAACTGGGCAACGAACAAACAACTTCAGGTGACTTTTCCGAGCATGGCAGCTGTGCAAACAAGGGCTGCAGGAGGGCGTTTGGTCTGCTGCAGGGCCCCGAGCACAGACTGGTCTTCCCTTTGCTCGCTGTGGAGTCCTTAAACAAGCGTGTTGATAAAGGAATTGTCATTTTTCCCAGACTGCTACAGCATTCAGTGCTGCTGAAACACAGAAAAGTCTGCCTCTGAAGGAGCTGAAACCCTTTCCCAAAGCAAGCTCTGACTTGACCAGGAGTGGCATTTGGCCCTGCGTGATAGTTTCGATAACGCCAAACTGGGTGTGCTGCGGCGTTGGAGTAGTGATGAGTATGTGGCGTGGCACACTAGTGATGCTAAAATCCACCCTCACCACGGGCCAGAATAGAGCCACCACGTCCTACTCACTGCCACCAGAAGGGCACAAGTCCCATAGGATCAAAGCTAGACCAAATGGGCAAAACTCACTTCAACATGCACAAAAAAAACCCCAAAACCAAAAAAGCCCCAACAAACTAATATATTCCATGGGCTTTTCCTGGATATTGCTTTTAAGAAGTAAAGGATTAAAATATGGCAGTCGATGTACAGTAGGGTAAACTAAATCCTTTAATAACTGAGCTTCCTGTACATCTCTGCTGGCTCCTAACTATCCTGGAGGCAAAAAAGCTGAAAGAAAACCATTTGGATATTGCCATAAATCATTAATTAGAGGAGTAGAACTCTGTGTGGATAAAAGCAGAGGACCCAGATTTTGCTGTTACTTTGGCTGCCAAGCTGCCAGGACAGCATGTTAAATATCCGAGCTGCAAAAGCACGCTATAAACTATGATTGAATCACTTACATTAACATCTATTATATTTAACAATGAGAACTAGGATCAGTTAGGACAATACTGTGCAAAAACCTTGGGCAAACACAAGAGCCATTTAAGTAGGCCAGGTTCCCTCCCTAACAACTCTTTCTGAGTCAGTGTTACATTTGCAAGACGTGACATTTAATGCTGCACCTCCATGAACAGCACGTGTCATGGATAAAATGCCACAAGGACGCACAAATAATTTTGTGAAAGCCAGAACTAACAAAGCCTGAGTCTGTAAAGATATGTAGCTTTGAGTAACCAAATGTCCTTGTGAATAAATGTTCCATTATTTCCACATTTAGAGAGTTTTGCCAGCAGCATGGGGGTTACTGGGCTTGATGAATTCACTAGTTGGCCCAGGGAAGCATTTAAATCACAGCTTTTGCTCTGGAGGACCCTAGAAACCTACCTCTGCTCAGCTGCCTTATTCAGTCGAAATAAGTCTATAATTTCAATAGATATTAGGATAGTCTCACACATATTCACACAGTCAGATTGTATCAGATTGCTTTCCACATGAAAGAAAAGTACCAAAAATCTTCAGGATGGCTTGTAATGATGTGAGAACTCATGGGAACAAACCAGCCTGCTCCCAAGGGGAAAATGTGGCAAGTCAGCTAAGAGGGACACGGGGTAAGTGGGATGGCAAGGGTTGGTACAGGGAAGGAAATTGGTGGCTGTCCTGGAAATGGCTGGCTGGCTGCAGCATAGCTCTGCCACCAATCCTGGTCTGGAAAAACCTTCAAATACTGATGTTGTCCATGGGACTTGCAGTGCCTTAACTTGGTGCAAGGCCTCTTAGAATTCAGACCTTTGAAAACCAAGAGTACATGTATGATGTGAGGTGCCATAACTGTAACTCTACCCTTTCCCTTTCTTCTCCCATAGCCCCCAGACATCCTTCAGGAGGGATGTTTTACAGATGGAGATTCCCCATATAGCTTCACTGACATTTGTGTGAGCAGAGTTCAGCATGACACTTCTCCCATTGTCCAGGTTTCCCTCCCACATGGACTTTCTGGTGTGAAAAGAAGAAATGTAAGCTCCAATTCAAGCCTTTTTTTCTTTTTTTCCCCAGTTGGTATTTATCAGGTCTTTCTCATCCATCAGCTCTCTGGTATCTTCTATCTTGTAAAAGGTGACTTTATAGCAGACCTTTCCCCTTCAACCAGGGCACAAACTATCTTGGGGGATTTCATATCTCAAAATGAAACCTTTTGTCTCCTTGATGATATCAGGCTACTCAACAGGCCTTTTATATCACAGTCAGCAAATAGTCTACTGACAGCACTGTGGAAGATCATCGATTTAAAAATGCTCATGCCAACATGGGGATAGTACCCTCGGGTTAGTGTCATCTGAGGGTTCAGTAGCTCATGGTCAATAAAAGGCAAGTGGTAAATGGTAAATATCACCAAGCCAACCACCCTCCCCTGAAACAGACATCTCTGTAGACAGCTTTAGAAGAAAGGTGCAAGGTTTAATGGTACTGAGATTAATTTATGCTACTTCATATCCAAGGCGCTGTTCCTCTCCCGGGGAAGATGACAAGTACCTGGTACTGCAGTGGTGATGACTTCTGTAGCTAAGAATGGGCATTGGTCTCCACCACCTCAGAGCAGCAGTCTCCCTCTCTTTCTCTTTCACTCACAAACACACATGCAAATAAAGCGAAAGTTAGTGAAACCTCAGCTACACACAGAGCAGAGATGTGAACAAAACCAGCAGATGTCAGTTTTTCTTAGCAAAGGTGGATCTACAGAGCTTACAAAGCCAAAACATCTGTTTTTTCTCTCTTACTGAATTTAGATTGCTGGTTTTCTGAAGTTATATCCTTAATTTGCTTATTGCAAAGAGCTGGAGGAAGTTTGCCGGATTCAGTATTGAATATTCCCTTGCATTAAAAATGAAAGAGAACTCATATTTACGAGTAGAAAAATAGAAATGGTGCTCTGTCTTACAGCCAGACGGTGTTTTTGACCTCCTCTGATCCCCTACCACCACGACAGCTTTTGTCCCCACCCACGTTGCCCATCTTGCCTTGCTTGATCTAACGACTAGGCAAGGGAGGGCTAATTCCAGCTCAAAGCCAGATGGTTCAGTGCCCATTTGTTGATTGTCTGGCCAGATTAGCTAAATCTCTGCGGCTGGAAGGCCAAGGAGTTGAACTTTGGGGTCACATGTGGTCTTCAAACCACAGACTGCTCACAACACGTGAAGGAAATTAGTGTCTTTACCAGTATCTTTAAGATCTCTATGCTTCTGTCAGGTTAATTGGAGTGGGTAGGAAATATCATCACACAGTCCTGTCTGCTTTGGAAAACCAGCTAGAAGAGAGAGACCCTGGATGCCCTAGGAGATGGGACACACAGGCAAACGTGGAGAGATGAATCACTTCACACACCTTCCCTCAGCTGTGACTGAAGAGGAGACTGTGATAAAAAGCCCCAGTGCTGGTAGCAAGCGACAACTGGCTCAGAACAGCCATTTGAAGGAAGCAGGGACAGCCAAAATTTGGGAGAGACGCAGATGCCCACTAAAAACCCCTCTTCTATTAGCCTTATAAGACAGTGATGATTTTAAAATTAATATTTTTTACCAGTTTAGTTATTTTAGGATTTAACACTCCAATTTGGCACGTAATTTTCTATATGCAAGACATGAGCCAGGATGGGATTTGTCCTCAGCCCAGCAGGATCCAGCCCAGCAGGATGCTGAGTGATTCTGTTAACAATGCAGCTGCCTCCTCTGGAGCTTACATAGGGTATAACCCACTGCAAAGAGGAGAAAGGATGGGAAGGTGTCAGAACACCTTGTCTCATGCTTATGCATCTTGACCTCTCTCCATTTCATCTTTCAGATTGTACCCGTGACCTCTGTGATCTCCTCTTACTCAAAGGCGAAGACTCAGAAATCTTTCCAGCAACTTCAATGGCCCTTCTTCCCCAGCACTGCATGCCTTCTATCACAAATACCAGCCTTACGTACCCATTCATAAAATATTCTCATGAGATTTCACAGTGATAATGTCAAGTTGGAGACATTTCGCAGCTGGAAACCTCAGCTGTGTACTTAAGCAGCTGTAAGACTAACTGGCTGTGACAAAACCTACCCACATACACGTCGCAACTTCTGATCCATGCCCTACCTCGTGTTATACTACCTAGCAGTGTAATCCTTCTCTTCATTTCTAATTTCTCCAGATCCTGTGAGATCCTCCAGATCCTGGTCTGGCTCCTTCACTGCAGGGGGCATTTGCAGTCTGCGCGGTGGCACGTCTTCCTGCACCACCCTGCACAGCAACGCAGCTTGGAGAAGGGGTAACTGTTTGCCCACCTTGAAAAATAGCTTGGTTCCCTCCTGGGAAGGGGAAAGAGATGTATGAACCCCCTCAGGCCCAAAGCACATCTATTTTCCTCCTGGAGGTACTTTCTAGCCATCAGGCACGGTGCAAAGGGGATGCTGGAGGCAGCACCCTGACCGTTTCTGAAACAATGGCTGACTCCAGCTGTTGTGCCGTTGATGCTGCTGGGTCCATTAAGCATGCAACGAGTGATCCCACAGGCTTGTTGCCTCCCCAGGACACAGGCTGAGGTTATGCCCTGTTCTGCCTCGTATTTGCATCACAACAGAGCTCAGACAAAGGCTGAACATCTCCCGCACAGCTGCATGGGGTCTTGCTAGGTACTGGTGGAACTTTATAATCCCACACAAATGTAACAAAAATTAACATAGACACTTTGAGAACTAAAATGAGGGATTCTTAGATTGCACACCTGGAGTTAGGTGCCAACTTTGTGTACACTTGTCTCAAGTATTTTCGCATGAAAGCTGCTCAGTATTCTTTAAAGAAAAAGAAATTCAAGTTATGGGTCTTCTATTATAATAATTTATAGCTCCAGCAGGAAGACTAGGACCAAATAACTTTCTGAAATCCTTGGATTCCTATAGCAGGACCTGCAGCCCATTTAAGGCAATAGGAATATCCCCATGTCAGTGCCATCCTGATTTCAGGAGTTCCCTGATTTCCACGGGAAGCAGACCAAGCCATCAGAACGACGGTATCCAAGCAGTGGATCCCAACTGGCAGCATTCAAAAAGGCTTGCAAAGCTTAAGCAAAAACCTCCAGACTGTTTAATTTGAAACACTTCAAAACAAATATTAATGATGAATTAATCATTAAAGGTGAAAAAGATAAAAGTAGTGGCTGCAAGGATTTATCTCAGCCAAAACCAGCGAACCATCTTTTAGTCGTTGGCAGCAGCCCTGTTTTTCCAGTGTGGAGGAGTGTGGATTTACATGTGCAGCCACTAATTATAGCTGATTCCCACTCCCTTGCCTGGGACACATGAGGAGCTACGTGCAGTTAAAGGTGGTGAGCAGCTCCTGAGCTGAGGTGGGTTCCTCTGAGGGGGTTTAATGCAACGACGGATGAACAAAAAGGAGGCTCGATTTGCAAAACCCTTGAGAGACATTGCCTCAAAGAGGAAGACTGACACTCTTTAAAGGGTGATCTGGCTGCAGGCAGAACAACTATCCCTGTACCTTGTCTCACAAAATGAGAAGCTCTTATTAGTTTACAGTGAATGAAGAGCTGGGTAACTGGTATGATGCTCTTTTGTTAGCCTCCTGGTTCTCACACCAGTGCAGTATGTACGCACCCATTCAGTTATATCTGAAACCTGGCAGCAGATACTACACTTCTGAAAAGAAAGCTCTGCCATCCGTGAAATATCCATTTGACACAGACACAGGGATGTTGTTGTCTACTATTATCTCCTTTGTTAATTTGAATACATACTAATGAAGGGTGAATGTTATACCACCCACAGAACTGTACAGGTAAGTTACACAAAAACATGGATAACTGGCTATTTGGATGAGTGTGTGACTGAAAAATATAAAAAACCCCAAGTATTTAATCCCACCATATGGGAAATAATTGTAGCTATCACCCAGGAGACGTGACAGAGCTGGGACTCCCAGCTGTGGCTCGTACAGGGTCTTTAGCTACTGGGTTACTCTAATATCTAGTGCATATGGGTGAGGTGGACCCATGCTGCTGATGGTAAGGACAAGTAACAGTGCAGAGGTGGAGACCATTTATGTACTCAGAGCACAGCGATGTAACCAACAGAACACTGTGCCTCACGGCATGAAGCAGGACTATGCTCTACAGTCATATCCAAAGAGGTTTATGCCTTAAAACTGCCTTTTCTCCACAAAGAAAAGCAGAAAAGCAAATTGGCAACCAGGCACAAATGACATCCTGAGCATGAACTTTCTGCCCCTGATGAACTTGAGTCTTTCACATGGTCATGGTAGCTTGGACTATCACGTATTGTTGCTGGGCAGCCCAGAAAATCACAAGCCTTGACTGGGTCCTGTCAGCTCGAGTGTGCACGTAGTAATTAAAGCCCATTACAGTTCCTCAGTGCCATGCTAGAAGCCAACACTGTCAGATTTGCCCAGCTGAAGTTGTCTCCTACAGTGAGGAACAGCAAATGCTCTCCAAAAGTGGTGGGAGACCCCATGGGTGCAGGGGGTATAATAATAGTCACTTTGCCTGTCCTAGCCATGTGTGCTTTTGAGTCCTGATCAACTGCTGATGCATCTGTGTCATTAGGACCCCTGTGCATCAGCTGTGCGTGCCTGCACCCTGCCCACCTGGCTGGCCCCGGGGCCACGTGCCTGGGGAGCGGTGAAGCCAACAGAGCAGGATGCTGGCGCACAGCTCTCTCGGGGCTCCTGGGCAATCCTTAGCTGGCATCACATCAGGGGTCTGACTCAACCGCTTGGTCGGCGGGGATGAGCCGCACGACAAATTCACGAGCAGCAACCTGCCAGAAAAACCCCTCCTCCCCACCAAGCTACTGGGAAGGCAATTTATTTTATTTATTGAGAAAGACAGAAGGATAAGTAAGAGGCTAGGCAGGTTTCCACGTTTCATCATCACTGTATTAGGACACTCCTACACAGAAGACTGCTCCCCCAGTTGCCTGTGGGAAGTGCCAATAGCCCTCGGCTGAGTCATATACACCCTGTACCATTAGAGCGTAAGTGGGAAAGCTCTGCACGGTGGGGGATTGATCTCGGAGGACGAACTGTGTTCGTTGTGAGTTACTGTTCTCAATCACAGCGTAGGGAAAACCAAACTTAAAGGCAGATTTGCTTCTCCTGGCACCTGTGTGAAAGCAGTAGGACTCCTGACCGTCCTGGAGTCACTCCTCTGCACAGCTGGTAACGACAGAGGAAAATACGGCTTCAGTCCTCCGTAACTGAACCTGCCGTTTTAAAACTGAAGTGAAGGCTACTAATGTTCTAGCTTGTTTTATTTTGAGTCTTCCCAGATACTGGAGTCAAAAATATGCCTTCTACTTCCACTGCTATTGGGCTTGCTTTGCATGTGGTCTTCAGGAAAGAAGCAGAGGGTCAGAAGAGAAGGAAAACTCCCAGCACTGGGCAGAATTAATCATGCCATAATTCAGCTAGACCAAATCTTGAAATCTTTAATCAGGCAAGACCACCGGGGGTCTCACTTGGCTGGATGCAAATCTTGGCACTGTGAAGTCCAAAGTAGGCCTGAACTTGACACACCAAGTGGCAGAAAAGTCACTTAACCAGAACAATATAATTAGCAGTAACCTTGCTAATAAGGACGCATTTAGCTTGTGTATAACAGCTAATTGGTTTTGAACCAGGTGAGAATATGTCTGAGAAAGTTAATCTCCCCAGTTTTACAAAGGATATGATAAAGGAGGTCTAATTAAAAATTAAATAGTGTTGAAGTTCATTTATTCTTGCTACTTGTATTACTGTAGTGTACAGGGACCCTATGTATAGATTTCTATTTTTAGGAGAGAGAAACCTGGATTCACAAATGTCCCCTAAGTGCCTTCAGGGAGGTAACAGAGAAATTCAAATCAGAAGCCAGGTCTGTACTTGCAGTCTCCTGCCCAGTAAGGAGTACTTTAAATTGCAGTTCCCTCTTTTCCCATGGCATGGAAGTAAAATTTTTAAAAACACCCACTTAGTAATCAAGGACCAGACTTCTAAAGATTATTAGGTACCTTATGATGCAAGTCACTTCCTACAGTAACTAAACATCAAAGCACTTTCAAACATCCTCCGGGGTATCTTCAGATAGCTAAATATCTTAAAAATATATCTCTAGATGATTTTTAAAGGTGATGTAGGCCTGGAGTTTTTCCATAGTTTTAAACCCCTAATATCCACTGCAGGTGGAATCTTTTTAAATACATCACTGCGGCACTGTCCTGCTCCAGAGGATGGAGGTTAACACCACCAATACTTTAGGCTGTAACCCACAGAAAATTAACGTCATAAGCACTGATCAACATTAAAAGACAACAAAACTTTCCTGTAGATTAAATGCATATCTAACTGTAGGAACAGTAGGACTAAAGAGCAATATTTCAATGACATACGGGTTATTTTTCCATTATTCTAGGTTTTACGACTGCTCATTGTCTTTCTGCATGTCATGATGAAGCAGAAACAGGAATAAAAATTGTTTGAAAATAAGAGCTTATAAATGTATTTCAAATGACGATGATAGCAGATCTATCTTTTTCAATTTCTTGGTTTTGTTGACTCAACTAAGAAGAAATCAGTATGAAAAAATGGGTTGTTCCATGGCATTCAAGAGAACATTTTCTAACCAACTGACTTACAAACTACAGTGCTATAGATTTCTAATATTTTATGCAGCCAAGTCACACATACAAGTCACACACAGTGACTCATTTTTTCCTAAGCCATACATCTAATTAATTCAAGGTATTTAGAATGAAAGGTAGCTATTAGATGAAGTCTAAAATAAACGGTACTAAATGCAGCCTTTGAGCTGTTGGACACAGGGCATCCTGGTAACGTTGCCCTCTCCTCTGTGGTGCTAAAAGCTGCGTTGCTCACCACAAATAACACTGAATTAATATATTTAAGCTGTATCCTTTTTAAAGAGCATCTGCCAATAGAGCTTGCTGGGATGATGGTGGAGGACCCCTAATACAACAAACCTTGCTCCACAAGGGGTGCATCAATTTTGAGCTGGGTGGAGCATGTGTTTGGGAAGGAGGTATTCTTCATCTCAGGCTTTGAGGCTACTCAATGCTTGGTGTCTCCCACAAGAAAAAAGGAGCTACAAAGCAAGGAGTGTGATTTTATAGTATTTACTCCTGCCTATTGTATTCTTAATTGGGGCAATGCATTCATTTATGACTCTTCACAAAACAGTCATCAAACCTGTCTCTTTTTCATCATTACCTCAGCTTTATGTGGCTTCAATAAATTCAATGTCTTGTCACAAATTGCAAGTGTATTAGCGCTTCATAGATGCTGAGCACAATAAGTAAAATCTGCTGGGAAAGTAATCGGTGATGTGATTAGCATCACAAACTTGAGGTTAGAAGTTCACTTCTAGATGAATGTACACATTCTCACAGGGCTTATCATCTGCGATCTGGTGATCTCTCATGAGCTGGGTTTGGAATAAAATTTACTGAACATCTCAATTCCAAATGCAACACAAACGCAGGCACAGATGTTCCTATACAATTCCTAATCTGTGCCAAAGCTTAAAACCTAGAATCGCACAGGTCCATATCAATTATGTGTTCTCTCACATTTTGCACTCTCCCGTGCAATGCCCCTTCAAGTTTAACTCTGAATTGCATTGGTGTTGCATCCTGACAGGCATCCTGTCCTAGTCTTTTTGCCCTGTTTTATCGCTACATCCACCTAATTATACCACAAATTGTATATTACTGCATTACCGTGTCACTCTGTGCTCTGGTGGGATTTTAAAATAAAAACATATTTGATGCAAATAATTATTTCCTCCAGCCAGGAGGACATTTGTGTGTTCTCAATAGGGCCGTAAGAGAGAGGAAGCTACCTGCTGAGTTAATGCTTCAGCTCTGAGTTTCCATTAACCTCCTAACTTCAACCATTTTTTATTATGAAATCATGACCTTCAAACCAAGCATACGGAAAAAAAAGTACACTTCTCCCCACTCACATAGCTCTGAAGTGTGAATGGAAACACTGTTCTCACACTTTTAAAAAAATCCACCTTTGAACAAGGACCAAAAATGAAAGCTTGCAAAACCAATGGCATTTGTTTAAGAAGCTATGAGCATTTCAAAGGAGGCTGGAGTTAGCATGGAAACATGCTCAGGCTTCAGGCTGGCACAAGCTACCAGCAAACATTATGAAAAATACTTTGGAAATATTTAGGAAAAAAAAAATCGTGAATCCACATTTGGGCTTCGATGTGTGAGTTCACGACAACTAACAGGCACATCGAGAGGCATGAACAGTAGACATGAAACCAGCCAGAAACCTCCAGAGACAGTAGACAACAAGGAATGTGTCTCTGTCACCTTATACATCTTCCTGAAAGACAGAACCGATAGGAATCAGTCCGTTGGAATGGGCAGAAGAATGACAGTTCTTACTGTCATTCTGAAAGGATGACAAGGACACACACTTATAGATATCTGAAGGTAGACAATAGGATAACCAAACCTTGTGTCCTTATTCACACTTGAACTGGTCCACATCATGCTGGTGTGGTACTTCTGAGCTGGTTCTGATAACAACATAATGTACAAGGCAAGGCAGAAGCAGATTCTCCCAGGGGCAGACAGGTTTTGGCAACTTGAAACCAGGTCTATAATACCGGTAAAGCCTCATATTCATAATCCGATGTACAAAATCTGCTGAGCAATTAATATTGCATCAGTCATACATGTGCTTAATGCAGAGACAATTCGCTGATTTCATTTTGATTAAGACAGACTGTTGAATTATGCTTTACAAACTCCATACCAGATAGAGGTGGGGAAGGTGAGGCTCTGTTTCTAACATGCCATTTTGCTTTTGACAGGCATAAATACTCTTCTGAGTAGATAATCAGCGTCGTCAAACCTCACTGCACTTAATCACTCAGCATGAATGGTTAAAACATTTAAAATTAATCTCACATTAGTCTAATTGTTACTCAGTGCCTCCTGGTCTGTTTGCACTTTTGGTTTTGTTTTTACGTCTTATTTCCTCCTCTGGTTTCAGATGCCGCCTCCTCATCCATTTACTCTTTGTCAGAAGCCCACCTGAAGGTGCAAAGCTCTTTTCTTCCCCGTGGCAGGCTGTCTCGCAGATACAAGTCATCTCCACAGCTGCTATTTGTGCTGTTGGCACAAATAGCGTGCCAGCAGCATGGCATGTCATTCATGCCATGCAATGACAGCGGGTCACATGCAATTTCCAAAGGCTTGTGCTTCCATTTGTGCTGCCTGTGAGACCCTGCTCAGGGAAGCAGTCAGGAATAGGAGAAACGGAAGGGTCCCAAACGTGCATGTTTCAGTTACTTCAATCTCCTCCTCTCTGGCCTTTTTCCTTCACTCACACATTTCCTAGTTCATGTTTTCAACTGTGCACTTCTACACACTCTCCGATTTTGCTGTCATTTATCTCCACACATTTATCTCCATCTTTAAGGACCTTCTTAGCCTATCCCCATCTTACCTATCTCACTGAACACTCAGTTCTCACCTCAAACAAGGTGGTGATGCCCATCAGGAAAAGAACCAGATTTTCAAACAAGTACCTTTATGCTGCCTGTTACACTCACTGGATACCCACAAATTTTTGGAGCTGCTCCGTATCTTCAGGGTGACCATCTCCACAGCCCTCCTCACAACTCTTCCAGGCTCCTAAAACCCTGCATGTCCCTGCCCATTGCAGGGGGGTTGGACTAGGTGTTCTTAAACATCCCTTCCAACACAAACCATGCTATGATTCTAATAATCTTCCTTGTGATTCCTTGGGCTCTCTCATCTGCCTGCATCTCTCTCTCATACCACATGTTTCCCTGTGGTATGAACTCTTTTTGTACCACATTCAAACAGCTTTCAGCCATCAGGAATCTTTCTGCTGTTAATCCACTGTCTATAAGGTGGAGGACATAGCCATGGAGCAGAGCAAAACAAAGATCTCCCAGCTCCAAATCCCAACTAAGTGATCACGCTACGGTGTGGTCTCCTTTTGATCCTGGAATCCTGCACTCCCGGTGCCACTTTCATTAGGAAGGGGTGAAAACACCTAAACCCAGGAGGTCCATTAGCCTGGTGGCAGGCGGCAAAGCCACCCAGGAGATGGGACTTGTGAGCTGCCAGGGGTCTCATCACCTGGTCACGCATCCCCACCGCAAGCAGTAAGCCCCTCTCAGCTGGATACCCACCCCTAGAAAGGGCTGTAGGGTCTGGCTCCAGGACGAACAAAGGCAGCCGGAGGTAGGTGTCCAAGCTCGAGCAAGGGACAGGAGCTCAGGCACTGCCTTTGCCTACTTCTAGTCAGCTCGCCATCCAACATTTTGGCTTTCTGGAGGGCTGCTCTCAGGCTCCCAGCTCTCTCCACGGATCATTTCCGCAGACCTTGGACCATATTAAGGCAATCTGCATACTACCCTGGCTCTCAGGGTTTCCTTTTCCTTCCAAATAACAATGCTACAGTTAAAAGGTGGGACTTGGCCAAAGAGCTCTGCAGATAAACAACCTCCATCTCTTCTTTGCCAGAGTAACAGTACTCTTGGGAGGAAGAACACAGTCCAAAGGAACTCAACTCTCAGTCGATTAGAGTCGAAATGGCCCTTGAAAGTGGAAAAAATCACCAAGGGAGGGAACTGCAGGCCTGGAAACGAACTGAGACCTGTCTCACCACCCATTGAGAGGGATATGCCAGCTGGGAACAGGGCCTGAGCAGAGCAGCCTGAGGATATGCTGACTCGGCAGACTGCGAGCACAGCTCCTTTCGATAACTTCCCCTTCCCTGCAAAAACCCCGAGGAAGGAGTTTGCTGTCTGAAAATAACTGTCAGGTGCCTCCCAGAATGAATCCACCAGCATAAGATGCTTCCCACTCCCAGCATTCACCCGTGTACATGTCTGCTGAGGACATTAGCTACAAAAAGAATTTCTAAAGGTGGTTAGAAAAAGCTAGGACACGACTCTCTGGCAAACGCTGCTAAGCTCTTCCAAAACTAAAACGTCTCCTTGCTTTCTTGCTTACCCAGGTCACCCACAAAACATATCAAAAAGAACTTTCAAACACAGAAATCTAAAATTAGTTACCAAACATCAAGCAGGTATGTATATGAACTGTTGTTTATAACCCCAAAAGCAAGGTGATTAACACCTCCATTAAGTTTGCCAGAGACCTGGCAATTTCTAATCTAGCCGATGCATTACTCGGGCACCGTGGCGATGGTTTGCAGTATAAAAGAAGAGGACAGATGTGAGTACACCCTCCCTGCTCACTGCAGCCCCTTGACTACATTAATCCTCCATTTCAAACAGGATTTACTTTTCATCATTTTATAAACTGGCTGAATAGTGCTGTGGATGAAGTGTCCATCCATAGCAGGGAGTGGGGCCAACAGCTGAAATCAAGAGGCCGTTTTTTTTACTGAGCTTCAAATCATGGTCCGGAGGTGATGCAGAAATGCCTGCCTGCCTGTCCCTCAGCGTGACCACCCACTCACAGCTACCTTGAAAAATCTCACCTACAGCCTCTTTTTTTTCAGTCACAGGACGAACAAAGGCAGACACAAAGACTCAAGATTTCTAACACAGAGACTCATGATTTCCATGTGATTGCCCTTGAAATTAGGGCTGTTACACATTTTACAATATGAATTCATTTTCGTAAGACTGAGACTTATTTTAAACTTAAAAAACTTCTAAGGATTCAGTGTGGGGTTACGAAGGGCTACAAAGATGATTAGGGGACTAGAACATCTCTCTTATAAAGAAAGGCTGAAGGATTTGAGTCTCTTCAGTCTGGAAAAAAGATGACTCTGGGGGGATCTTATCAACACTTATAAATACTTGAAGGGTGGGTGTCAGGAGGATGGGGCCAGGCTCTTTTCAGTGGTGCCCAGGGACAGGACAAGAGGGAACGGGCACAAACTTGAGCACAGGAAGTTCCACCTAAACATGAGGAGGAACTTCTTTCCCTTGAGGGTGGCAGAGCCCTGGCACAGGCTGCCCAGGGAGGTGGGGGAGTCAAAAACCACCCGGATGGGTTCCTGTGCAATCTGCTCTGGGTGACCCCGCTCTGGCAGGGGGTTGGACTAGATGATCTCCAGAGGGCCCTTCCAACACCTACCATTCTGTGATTAAATACACTGTCTGATAAAGAGGATCCTTCCCATGCATAATGCCAACTCCAATGCCATCTTTTATCCAATGGAAAAACAAACAATATCCATCTCTTCAGGGATCCATGGCTCACGTGAACCAGGTAGGATGGTTCAAAAGCTACTTTCAGGCATTTGAACAGAAAATATGCCTTTGCTTCTCACAGTCGTGGGTTTCCAGATGCTCTGGCTGACCCACATAAAAAACCTCAGCATCCCACTGGCACTGTTTGCAAGCTGCTCATGCTAAAAACTGATTACATCCAGTTATGTTTTAATTCAGAAACAACCTCGCTGAAGTAAAAAAAAAAATTAAACAAATGTAAAAGTAATGTAACTAAGAAGAGATTTAGAGCCTGATTCTCCAAACAAACAATTTATGCTATTAGATAATTTAAAAGGAAGGTGAGCCAGTATTTCCTTGTGGCAGCATTTATTGTTTTTTAACTAAAGGTCAGGCAAAATAATAAAAAATCTGTTGTCTTAGTCACTACAGAGGCAGATTTCAGAGCTGGGAATTTGCTCAATTTTAGAAGAAATAAATTCATGTCAACAGACAGCGCACTTTGCCAAGTACTTCTCTCACCTCTCCCACCTCCCTCTGTTGGCCAAACCCTCTTGCCCCGTGATTCTAATGTGCAGACTCTTTGTTTTCCAGGCACCTTCACACGGATGGTCCCTTTACTTTTGGCACCTCTCAGCATTTTTTAATGCAACCATTGACTGTAGGAAGCAATCTCTTTAAACCAACTCACTATTCAGTTCCAAAAAGGTCTGTGGTAAGCAAGAGGAAAGGCTGAGGCCTGGATCTAACCAACCTTACAGACCTTCCTCCCAGCACCTCTCTCTGATGGAGATTTCTTGCCAACACCGCTCCCCAACCAACCTATCCCTTCTCTCTCCGTAGCACCAATCATCAAATCTGTAGCAGACCCTTAGGTTATCATTTTATCTTTGCTAATGTACTGAGAGCTAAGGAAACCTGTATTGCTCCAATAAGAGCTCCCTCCGCTCCCTGTTTATTCAAGGACGTTTTCTCACGTAGTGCCTTATCTTTGCCATTGTTTCATGGTCTAATTACTTCCCTTCCGAGAGCTTAATTTCATTTTCCTCCTTGGAATCAGACAGGATGGTATCAAATATGTAAACTTGGCTGTGCACGATACTCATACAAGAAAAGGCTACATCCCTCGGTCTGCATACGATCCTTGCTGTATCACAAGCAAACCCACTTAGAAAAGGGAACGCGCATTTGTTAAAGTCACTGTTTATTGCCATTAGAGGCTGCAACATTTTACTGTGCAAACTCAAGTTATCGCTAGCTGCAGCATGCTACAGTTCACTCTGATGAAATTAAAATCTTTTTGGATGAAGAATAAATAACCATCTCGGAAGAGTCTGAATGAAGAGCCTGTGACTGAATTCAAATGGAAGGAAATTGTTTAAACAAGTGTTTGTTTTCTGAAATTTAAACAGGTTTCTGGTGGTGAACTGTACTGATCCACACAGTGCAGCACAGCTAAAAAAATGGGGTTTTCCCCTTCTCTGTTCTTTATATTCCTGTGCTCTTTGCTTGGCGTGTCAAGTGTTGGTACATGTGCCCCATTCCTGCACACATTGCCATGACATGTTGTGGCTGCAGTCAGTGGTAATGTTACACGTGTTTCATCAAAATGTGGAACAACAATCAGATGACAGGGACTCCTGATGAAATCTTTCTTCTCTCTCTGTTACTAATATGGACTGCAGAGATCTTGAATGCTGGGATGTTTTCTAACAAGTTGCTTTTTCCAGGCATGTTGCTTTCCTACAAGTGTGAGGAAGAGTGTTTTATAATACATACAATGCGTAACAGAAATGGTAGAAAAGGTTCATACAAACAGAAAGGAAACAACCTCAACCTAGAAAACCAGAAGGCAATTTCATTTAATAATGTCACTGATATTTGATTAAATAATTTCGTAATAATTTTCATAGCAATATTATTTTTTTTAAGTGAAAGCATAAAGAGCACTTGGGAAATTCTTAGAGACAGTTAATAAATAACATAGAGTAATTATACAGCCATCGTCTCCAACTTGCTGTATGTGAGATCTTCTAATTCTGCTAGTCAACACACAGAATAATAAAAGTAAGCTCAAGTTGAAGTTGCCATGATTATTATCCCACATAGAGGAAAGCAGAGAATGATGTTGCCCAGGGCCTAAAACTTGCCCAGAATTGCTGCCGGTGGCATGGTAAAGGTAGGGGATGAAAACTTCAGAAGAACACACAGAAGTGTTCAACAAATGCCAACTTGTCTAGTGGTCTGTCACTAAAACCAAATTGGATTAATTTCCTTTTCACTCTGCAGAAATCAAAGCAGCCTATTTCAAAATAAATATGTCATCTTTGAGGCCAATTAAATTTTGCAAGACGTGACCAGGGGGAGAAGAGAGGATCAAAAGTTGGGTTTCATAATGAAAGTTGACTGCAATCTTAATTACTAAGAGATTTTGGCTTGTCTTGATTGCGCATTCCTCAAGAAACAACTCTTTGATGACTGCCTGTTCTGGATCCCCTTCTGCACCTCATGTGTGGTTGTTAAGAGCCTATTACAACCCTTCCTGCAGAGATGGGCTCTTCTAACTTAGGCCACAGCATCTTCTGTTTTTACCACAGGAGAGCCCTGTTCAGTCCCTAGCTGACGTTACAAGCACTCACCTGTTAAAATATGCATGGGAAAAAGCAAATAATAGAAGCAAAAAAATACAAGGCAGAAACAAACTGATGAGAAAAATACCTTTTTTGCAATGTGGACAGACACTGATCCCTAAGATAAAAATCTTTCCTAGGAAATATCACACCCAAGATCTTACTAAATTTCGAGCAAGTAAAGCAGCATGCAAGTATAAAAACAAGTCATAACAACTTCAAGACATTTTTTTCACTTTAGTGCCAGTTTGACGTGTGTTCCACCCTATACAATTATTTGCTATTGCTTCTTCCTATGTGAGATCACCTTTAAAACAGTAATTAGAGGAAGTATTTGTTTAGAGGAATGCAAATGACTGCTTTGCTTCAGGGCCTGCTTAGCATGTCAAGTTAGCCTGGAACCACACCTGGCTACCAGAATAAAATAATCAGTGAAAAATAAATAGTCTGTGTACAGTCTCATACAGAATGTAACACTTCCCTCCAGCAGGGCTCACGCATCATTTAGGGCTTAACACATTCCCCAGAACAGGGAAATATCTCAGATAAGGATCAGCTCTGAACCATTTGAGGGAAGGCATCCTACTGCAATGATGTCTTGGGTGAGGTGGGACCCTTTCCAGTTCACAGAAAGGAAACAAAAAGACTTGATTACCACCTTGACACCCCGTGAGTGTGTTTGCCTTGCCTGTCTCTGACCAAAGAGTTCACAAAGAAACTGGGCACGCTGCCTGGTTTCACTCTCACCATGGGTTGATCAAACATCCGTGCGCTGCTTTACACCACAATATTTCAGCAGGTTTCCTGCTCTGTAGGGCATCCAATAACAGGTTTTAGGACTAATCTAAAAAACTCTTGCACTGAGTTAAGCTTATGGGCAAGCTCAAGGGCATGTAGCAATAGGACGAGGGACAATGGTTTTAAACTAGAGCAGGGTAGGTTTAAATTAGACATTAGGAAGAAGTTCTTTACAATGAGGGTGGTGAAACACTGGAACAGGTTCCCCAGAGAGGTGGTGGAGGCTCCATCCCTGGAGACATTCAAGGCCAGGCTTGATGAGGCTCTGAGCAACCTGATCTAGTTGAAGATGTCCCTGCTCACTGCAGGGGGTTGGACTAGATGACCTTTAAAGGTCCCTTCCAACCCAACACATTCTATGATTCTATGCTATCCCAAGGAGCATCCATCTTTCTGCCACTCTCAGCTAGTTCAGCAATGGCTATCAGACATGACAGGTTTAATAGGTCCAAGGGGACAGGAGAAAAGATATCCCAACGGATGACTCAATGCTCTGGAAGAGCTACCTGAAGGAGAGCAGGAGGGGACACAGTATGTGTCCTGGCAAAGTTATGTTTTATTTTTCTACAGAAATTACTATTAAAGGATTTTAGTCCAGGAATGGTCCTCAGGAACCTCCACAATCCAAATGGTGACTTCTACTAATACCCATGTCCTTGCCACCATCAAATCTGCTGAAAGACCTGTTTATTCATGAAGTCTTCTCCCACAGACCTTAAGAAAATGTTTCCACCTCTCCACAGGCAGAGAAGGATTTTTTTATACAGTACTGCAAACACAGTGCCACAATACCATGGTGAGAGACAGCTATGAACCATGATGGTTAAAGATTTTCTTTTGGGGCTAAGAGACATACACACACAAATGGTTTTATAATATCATCCATACCACAATGCACGTCACATCAACGACAGCTTGCATATGGCCTTTCTGCTCATAGCAGACAAGTCAGTTGTGTGAAGAACCCCATTAACTCCAAGCAAAGGAAACAGCAAAAATACTGGAGTTCTTCATGGGACAACTATGCTCTACACATCCATCCCTACCGGAACAATTTGGCTTAGAGCAGTATTACTAGACAGAGCCTGGACAAGAAGGTGTTAAGGTATCTGGTGGGGAGTGACAGCACTGAAATGGCTTAGCCTTTCCTAAGTCAGAAATACCACACACAAATTACAGAAATCAGAGTGTTGTCTCCTCAGTGGAGTATGTCTCCTCAGGGCATTCTTTCCAAGCAGACCATACCATGGTAAAGGTCAGCATCGTTTACAGACAAATGTGTTTTGTAATACATGGTGCACACTGTGCTCTGTACGAGACAACTTGCACCCAAAGCTAGCTTTCTCAGACTGACACAAATCCTGGTGGGCATCTCACTGCAGAACACGGAGGAACGGGAAGTGCTGGTGCAAGCAGCAGATTGCCATGCCCACATGATGCACATCAGGCAAAACAGATCCGAGTTAACCCAGGAACACCTGAACCCTCACTCCTCAGCAGCCCTGAGTCCTTCCTGATGCCTGTTTGATTTTGGTTTGACTCAGGCAATAAACACTGGGGAGGTTCAAGCCCTTGTCCACACATTTTTCAAATCATCTTCCAGCCGTGACTATGGCCAGCATCCGGCCTTGCGTCTCAACCGTAGGGATGCACCTCTGGTGACATCTGGAAACTGCTTCCTCGAGTGCAAAAATCATGTGGCACATAATTTCACTTGGCTTTTTATAGCTTTTAGAGCTTACCTGTAAAATTCCACTATCTATAAAACACTAAAAGCAAATTCAAACAAGCAGCACGTTTGCAAGGGTGTTCATGGTTCCCGTTTGCATTCTGAGCATTTGACAACACTTTCAGGTTTTTTTCCATTCTAAGTGGGGAGCACAAAAAAAATTGCAGCAGGAATTAACTGTTTGAGAACGTCTTTCAGCATTCAAGTTGGTGAAACTTTTTTCCTGAATCTTTTCGTCTTGGTCCCCTACCTCCTCTATCCTCCCTTTCTCCCACATTACTCAAACATAAAAGCATCCATGTGGCCATGTGTCACGTTTAAATATATTTTCTATTTAGAGTAACGTGCATGTGTTATGCCTCCTAGGGCAGGGTGGATTACTACAAGTGTAATGATCCCAAGCAAGGAGCATTTTTGCTGTGCTATAGGACAAATAAGTCGTATTGGCAGAGCTATGGAAAGGCTTCTGGTCCTAACGTAGCAGACTCTATGCAGTGTCTTTGATCAGCAGCATAATTCCTCAACATTATCAAAAGAAAAGAGGAGAAAACGTAGGGAAAACTGTTTACAAAACAGCAAGACCAACTGCTCATGATGCTCCGCTTTATTTTTAATACAAGGAAAAGCACAGCACTGCAAAGCAGTTTTTAATTAACTGCTTTCTCCCAGCAATACTTTTGGCTCTGTAGAACAGTGCCAAGTACTGATATTTATATAACTCGGCAATGGTTATGATTTTGCTTCAAAAATGTTATTTCAGTGGGGCTCTGCCACCACCCGACGCACGTGTGGCTGCAGGAGGAGGTTCAGGGAAGAGATGCTCTTTTAGGACCCTCAAGTGAAAACTTTAGGCTGGAAAAGGCTTGCTGAAAAATCTTGGGTTTTGAACTCGTTTCTCCACATTGGAGAAGGGAAATGGTGGCCAAGACCAAGAATAAAAAAATAGACAGCAACACTCTCAGTGACACCAGCGTCCCTTAACACCATCTTCTCCCTCGTAGAGCCGCCACTGCACAGCAACAGGACTGGCTGAGATTCCCGAGGGGCTGATTAAAAATCCTGTGAGCTCAAGTACTTACTTGGGGAGGGGAAGTTAACATACAGGGATTTCCTGAAAAGTGTATCCATTACTAACTCCTTCACAAGTGTACCGCTACTGGAAGCATCCAGCATGGCTCCTCTGTATTAGTTTTAACCTGCCACAGTTAGCTTCTGCTTTCTCCTCTGGTTTTTGGTTGTTTTTTTTTTTAAAGTTTCTTTTCATTCCTCCATGCTTCAGAGGGTTGTTTTCCACCCTGGGGAGTGCAGAGCCTTGGGGATTTGTGAGCTTCACAGGGTCTGTAAAGGATAACTAGAAAAGTAAAGCCATCATCCACAAATTTCAAATTAAATTGCTGCACAGGAGCTGGTCCTGTTACTGGAAAAATTTAAAAGTACCTGCCTATTCAAACGGCTGAAAATCATTATTATAAAATCATTTCCAGAATAAGCTCCTGGTCTTATGCTCTTTCATTTTCCTAAAACCAAAAAACAAATGGGCCACAGTACTCAGGAAGCTGATTCCGCTACCAAACCCTTTCCTTTTGCCCCATTTCCAGATATTTCATGTCTTTGGCTATGGGTCCCTCCTGTGTCTCTCCCCCATGGCCTCGGTGTGCTCCTAAAATCAGTTCTTCCTACATCTCAGTTAAAAAAATCTCACGGAGGCACTGAAGATAAAATCTGGATTGGCATCAAGATTTTTACCGAATCAAGCACTCTTTTTAGGATTACCCACTCTGAAAATTCTTTTTTTTTCCTCACACTACTATCCCCGTAAATCACTATATGTCATGAGAACATTTCTAGCTACAGAGAACATATGAGGAATGACAAAAATATTCTCCAGCTGCCCAAGGGTGTCTATAAAGAAGAACCCTACTCAATTCTGCTTATTGAAAGCAGACAGATTACACAAAACAAGTACCTATATGGGCGGAAAATTAAAGAAACACTAGATTTTTTAATACATCAAGAAACACACACACAAGTCAGTAAATAGAATTTAAACCCAGACAAATTCCCAGACAAATGGGAATAATAGAGTATTTTTTGGAAGGAGTATAGGGCATGCTTTCGCAGTTCTAGTGAATAAGCAGGAGACTCCTACAAAGCGTGGCTGCTTTTCTAACCACTGTGCATTAGTCAAATCCAGTTATCAGGCTCTATGTAGAATAAACAGACGAAATAACACAGCCTACTTGACGCAAAAGGTCAGACCAGGTGAGTTAGTTTGTCTTTCTAGAATTAAACACAGTTTTGAGAGCTTGTGTAAAGCCGAGGTCTAGGCCAAAATGAGACCAAACTTTTGGTCAGTTTGGGTCCTGCTTTTTCTTGAAAAAGGTGTATTTCTTTTTAACAGCAGAGCCTTAAGGAGGTTTCCAAAGTGGTGTAAGAGCAAGACCAGCAGCATAGAGAGTTGAGTGCTCCCTCTCACATGAGACATGTCTCTCAAAAGGATGGGAGAGGCATGATGGAAGGCAGTCTGGCCACCCTCATGTTGAAGATACCTTCTTCACCTTGCCCCCGGATATAAACTTCTCCATTGGCTGAAGAAGACCCAACATGTGGAGGCTCCTGAGGTTCTTATGGCCACATGCTGACTTAAGACACCTGTGAGTGTTGTCAAGTAAGCCAAAATTCCTACCATTGTTTTTTTTCAGTTTAGCCTTTGCATGACACAATCCAAACTCTCCTGATGTGTAAGTTGGATTGAAAAAATGCAATCTATACTAAAAAGAGTGTAAACCCTGTATTGTGCGGTGCTCCAGGGTATGCATTATTTCTAACCTGCTGCCTTCAGGCAAGAAGAACGCTGGGGCTGATGTCGAGAGGGATCAAAGTCCTCACAAAGGCAGACCCAGCAACTGGGTCCTGGGAGACAGGCCTGACATTTTGTGGTTTGTAGTCCAAGACAGCGAAGGACTAGAAGGGCAGTGATGGACTACATATGACCAGCCCCCAGGAGCAGAAGGCAGTCATCTCCCACATGGATGCCATAGGCATAATTGCAACAGAGGAAATTTTATAGCTGAGAGTATCAAAACTCATGAGGTCTCCTAACCTCCCCTAATTCCCTAAATAGGGAATTTCATCCAGATCCCGATCCCTCTCCCGTGCAGATGCTTTTAAAAATGTCACTCAAGTCTACCTTTGATATGGACGTGACAGAGTCAACACAGGAACAGGCCTCTAAATCCTATAAGATTTCCCTGTGTGTAAATTGATGCAAAACACAATCCTCTACATTCGTTGACATATCCTTTCTGTTATTCACTTAATCCTCCACAAATCATCTTGCTAATATATTTACCTATATCAGCTACCCTAAGAGTATATACAGCACTAAAATAAACCAAATCAAATTATGTTAAAATAAAGTGGTATAGGTGTTCCCAGCTTGAACAGTTATTTAACACTCAAGTATAGGGAAAGAAAAACAGTGAAAAATTGCCAGAAACACTGACATCAATCTTCCATTTCAAAAGCAATTCAGAGTGATTCCAAATATAGTTGGTCCTATTAAGAAAACAGCTCTCGGGTAAGAGTGCAAACTATGTCATCACAAGAGAAAATCAGAAACATATGCTTCTAATGAAAGAAGGAATTTTAAACCAAGTCAGCAATTCGGGGCCCTAATCGTAAATCAGAGCCAAGAGGGGAGAAAGTTTCTATGTGCCAACCCCATCCTTTTGGGGTGAAGCCTGGTGGTAAACTCTGTGCCTGGTCTTTCCATTTCTAGAAAGAAGCCAACTTAATGCCAGCAGCAAGACCTAGGAAGAGAAAAAACCACTTTGTAAAAACACAGACTACGTTCCCCATATTCTTACAGAAGTGGCCTTTTGGGTTCCCTTATTCCAGCTCTACAGCTACATGGAGGGAGGAGAGGGGACATGGCCAGTCCCTGGCAGATTCCCTCTCCACAGGGTGAATTCTGGCCTAAGCCAGGGCAGCCTAAATAGGCAGGAACACCATGAACGCTGTTCCCACCCACTACCCAGCGAGAGCGGAGAGCTATCCCTACGGGAAAGCCAGGATCCTGTCTTGGCTTAGCTGTGCCTGAGTTAGTAGGGCATGCAGACAGAGTAACTACCGCTGGAAGACTAAAGTCACATATATGAGCTGTGGCTTTTTTTTTTTTT
>VXBO01004437.1:97247-208353 GCA_013400135.1 Rhinoptilus africanus | reverse complement strand
TTTTTTTTGATAGAGCAATTCAGGAGGCTCTGGAAACCAGGAAAGAAGGCTGTGCAGCTCATCTGCTATGTATAAAGCCCTGACTCCATGCTGCATGACTGCACAAGGCAAAGCCTCGCGACCCTCATGGGCGACCTCAAGCTTAGGCTTTCCACTTTTGCTTTGGGATGAGATTCTCAAGGGAGCCTCGAAGAGTCACGTAACTAAGTTCAACGAGTTTGAATTTTCCTATTGACCAGAATAGCATTAGATCATATTACCCACGTCTATTTGTTAACGACAAGCACTCATTTACCCATGCTGATGCCACATGGTTTGGATGGGTGTTTTGTACACCATAAATGGCAAGGATGATGCCGCCAAGACATAAACACTGCGGGACATGCAGCAGCTCCACTCAACGGCAATTTTCTCATGCACCCAAAAACACAGAAGGAAAAGTTTCAAACTTCACCAAAGTTTTCAACTTCCTTCCCACTAACCCACTTGTAGGAAATAGAAAAGCAACAGCCATGGCTATTACAGTAGCATTTTATCTTTAGAAAGGGAAGAACTGGTTTCTATATATAAATGCCCATAAAAGCTACATCTTTGTGGATCGTGCCATATCCACATATTTGTTGTGACTCACATTAGAGAGCATTTAAAAATAACGAAAAAACCCTTTCCTCTTTGTTTTCAGTTAGAAAACCCCTGTTATCCTTTTTAAGAGTAAAGTTGTGAACAGCTGCTGTTTTCTGTTCTGATTACCAAGTTTACAGCCAACACAGGAGTGACCAGATTGCTTTGCTCTAGAGAAGATGTTTCTTGACAAAATGTATTTTGCCAAATACTGCTGCTGCATGTGGTCTCTTCTGCTTTTGGTGGAGGGGGAAGAAATTCTTAAACAGCTGAAAACCGACCCCACACTGATATGCAATTTTCAAGCAAGTATTTTGGCATGAGTTAACTATTGCGCTCAGTGTCGGGTCCACGAAGGTCTGAATCCGCTCCAGTTGCCCGCTGGGAACGGCTACTTAGCTGAGGCTGTAAAGATATGTATGTGTAAGTCCAAAAAGGTCCCAGTTTAATCCCTGGTGCGTCAGTCAAGACAGGAGATATCACAAAGGTATGAAGATATTTGAAGCAGGCTGCTATTCTATTTGGTGGGAACCAAACAGATTATATATAGAAATTTTGGACTAATCTCAGAAGGAGTCAGTGCTGGTGTGCAAAACCATATCTGGCACACTTCACTGCTATGTGTGTCAGTTGGTTTTGATTCAGTATGGAGCTATAATATCTATTAGATTATTTACTAATGCTTCCTACTGATACCCCTTCTCAAGGTTATTGAACAAACTTTTAAGAAAAAGAAATCACTTCCGCTATTTGTATTTTTGAATGTCTTCAAAAAAGAGCATATCATCTCTAGGAAAGCTTGAATCCACATGTGTCTCCTGGAAAAAAAATTTAATGGGGAAGTAAAGGAGGCAATAACATCTCTGTTTAATGTAATGCTCCATAATTTTAATTTGATAAAGTATCTGGCAAAGTAAAAGCTAGCTGTCACATATCCTTAGGGAAATGATTTCATAGTCCACTTACTAATACAAATTGTCAGTACTAAAACTAACCCAGAGATTTCTGCACTTACAGAGGTTTAAGAACTGGGCAATATAGCCAGATGTCTCTGATAGCCAGAGACGTAGAAACATGGATGCAAACAAGGAAAATACTGGGCTTTACTTTGAAAACTGGCCTGATGAATAGGTGTGAAGTCCTACAATTGCAGAAGCACAAATCCCTAGTATGGCCACTCTTAATTCAGAATAAAATAATCTATTCTGATTAAGCCCCTGTCTTATGAATATAAGGCGCAATTTAAAAATTTGAATTTCTAATTTTTTTTTTAAATCTACATTTATTTTGGAAAAAAAATTGTCAGCACCATTTCCTTGGTTAAACTGGGCACGAGGGAAGCCCACAGACTAAATGAGTGTCTTGCATGTCTGTCTTTATTAAAAGACAAAGTCCGTACCTACAGATTTATTTATTTTTTACTTTTTTTTCTTCAAAACTCGTACTGAGCTTGAACAAAGCTCTGTATGAGTAAGCAATACAAGAGTGAAACAATATGTATTACAGATGATAACTGCAGACTTAGGTGGCCAAATACCAATTAATTAATGCAGCTGTCAATTCAGGATATATCAGATATATTCCAAACACAGAGGTTGCTGGTAGGTTTAACCTAGTGCAATTAAAAGTGGGATGGACTGCTAATATTTTTCCATTTTCTTATGGTCAGAGCCAGCCCCCCTCTGCCAAACTCTGGTTCAAGACACCTAGAATCATGACCTTAATGAGACATAAAATGTAATAGTGATTCATCATCTATAAATGAAAACAGGAGGTAGAAGTTGCCAACAGAATTGGTTTAAATTCACACTGGGGTCACACATCACAAAAACGGGCGCACCGATAACATTATTGGTCTAATTTCATATAACAGAGACCGAAAATACATCAACCTGTATTCATAAAGCATGCAGCTAAGAGCAAACAACTGCTTTGGACAAGGAGTGCTCACGAAAACTGTCACTTCTGATAAGATTTGTGTTTCTACAGTCTTGAACTGACATTTTTGGAATACTTGTTTTTCCTCCCTGTACATTCTGATCCACTTAGAAATGCATATTTGATGATTTCCCCAGCAAGTGAGAGCTGAGCTCAGATCAGCTGTGTACCTTGAGGATGCTTCCAGCTGGCCAGACGAATTCTACCTTGCATTTACTTGTTTTCCTTTATGCTGTGCTTCACTAATTATAACTCTAATTCACCTCTCAGATACTCCAGTGTTTTATGAATTAGTGGCATGGATTTTAATAGCATGAAAGTAAAATAAAAGAATTTACATTGACGTACATGGACTGTGCATGCAAATAAGTTGCCAGTCACCAAAAGACGGTGATTTTGTGGTTAGAAGCTACCTGGCTCCCAAAAGTACATCACAGTAACCTGATACAAGACACTGAATTCCTCCGGTTAATATTTCAAGATTAAGTTACAGAAGAGAGGCAAAATGCAGTATGTCGATTATATTTTGACAAGGATATCTTCACTTTAATAATGGCATGAGACCTTTAAACAGCCTTTTATACTTTTTCCAAATAAAGAAATTACTTTCATGGAAAAAAGCCCTTAGTTTTGTTGGTTTTTGAAAGTATTCTAGATTACCTACGAAGAATCTTCTGAGAAAAAACAGAAGAGGAAGTATTGCGCCTAACAAAGCCACCTAGGACTACATCTTCAGCACCTTTTAGGCACCAACACATCCTTGAAGATCTGGGCGGCAAGCACTTGTGAAAATGCTCTCCTTGATACTGCTGCACCACCCAAACCCTTGCATCCTCTAAATGCTGCGTTGTAGCGCTGTTTCAAATAGAGCTGTTGCAATTTTTAAATCCCTACATCTACAGTGGTTTAGGATAGTCTCATAGCTGCGTGTCCTCCCATGCAAAGATGAACTCACTATAGCTTCTGTGAGCTCCATAATCTCAAACTGAAGGCATGTACTTGCAAATTGGGTAACCCCTAGCTTTGAGCATGAGTGTAACAAAGACAGGCTTAATGCATCCAGATGTAAAGCTGAGTCATTTATCAAACTTTAGATCTTATTAAAGAGTCTTTATGCATCTTAACAATTCTTTCCTTTTAGGTAACAGACAACAGCGCATATAATCAGACACTTGCACCACCGAAACACAATTGTAACCATCTTCCTGAGTAGTAACTAATGGAAAACAGGGTATATATTCTCATTCTTCAGCTAGGAGCTCTGAAAGGACCTCAGCTTTGTTATTCCATCTATGCACAGGATGGGGTCCACATAAAACACACATCTGACGCAGAAGCAGACTCCAGCTAAGGCTGAAAAACTCATTCTGATAATTTGAAAGCATCTTAGAGCAACTATATCAGAAAGCAGCTGCTTCTTCCATAATGTACCAAATTATTTTCCAAGCCGGAGCTCTGAGCAACAATGTACTTTCATCCCCTCTGACCTGCGCCCTTCTCCCAGCACGGATAGGCCATTTTTTGAGTTGACTCAGGGTATGGGGTGACCTTGAAAAGGAACGGTTATGCAAAGGAGATTTGGTAAACCATCGCCACCCAGAAGAGAGGACAGCTGCATTGTCACCCAGCAATTACAGTGAAACGAGTTATCACACTGTAACCTACGTGAAGGAGCACAACCGTCTGCGTATGCCAAGGCAGGCTGAAACACAGAAACGCCACGCACCATCGCTAAAGCTGTTACAGAGCACACTGCATGTAAAAGGAACTGTGTAAAACCAGAGAAGATACAAGGGATTTTGTTTGTGTTTACTTTTTCAGAGGGGATTTTTCTCTCTCATTTAATGTATTTTAGGATTTTGAAGATGCCTTGATCTGCTTTCCTACATCTGTTTACATCTAATCTAGCGTGAAATACAATCCAGGCAGTCCTGGCTGCAAAGTGTTCCCCTGCAAAGTTTCCAGCATCTGAGTGATCAAAAATGGTGTCAGCTTTGTTTCAGGTTTCACGTTTTTTTCACTCGTGTGAATTCTTTGCAGCAGAATGAGTTGCTTAACAAAAAGTCAACTGCTGGTGCCAAGGCAGAGCTATCCTGTGCCATACCCACAGATATAGGGGTCAGATTCACTTTTCCCTGAAACCCGAGAAGGGCAATTCATCCAGTCTACATCTCCTTGATTCAGGAGATGAGCTCACGGTTTAAAGCTGATGTCAGCTTCCAGGCATGCCCAACTGTCCCCCTGCCCTGCAGTGTTTTATAGATCGAAGCTCCTCTCCATGCCCAACCTGCCTCCTTAGCAGAGATGTTGGCCATCGTGCCCAGCAGTAAGGGTGGCTCCAAGGGTGGGCACCAGGCACCCATGTGAGATGCCAACAACTATATTCTTAGTTATTCTTATATTCTTCCACCACTGACATCAACATCATTGACGGTACCACTAGGTATCGCACCCCGAGCCATCCTCAGGGCATCCAGCTTTTGGGATGCCCTGGATTTGCAGTTGGCAGAGCTTTGAGCCCGGCCACGCGGGGAGGGCAGAGTCAGCCTTCTGCCACCCCAGCACAACTGCAACGGCATGAGCAAGCCAGGTTTTAACAAGTAAATCTACATAAAAGCTTTCTCTGAAAGTGATTACTTAATATAACAACCAGCTGTCTCTTCAATTCTTGCTGAGGCAGCCTATCTTCTCACCATTATTCACAGAGGGGGAAAAAAAAAAAAAAAAGGAAAAAAAAAAAGCAGTAAGCCTGTTTTGTCTGTATGGTAAGCAAAGCTTCAGGGAAATAATGGTACCTGACAGACAGAGACTACAAGTGGTTTTTTTAATTATTTTTTTATTTTCCTAACCATCCCATTAATTTTTTTACAAGAAAAAAAGCTCTTACTGCTCGGATGTAAAGAGCCAATTAGTCATTAACCCCTTAAACCCCAATCTCACAGCTTTTTGTGCGCTGGCTACACAATCTAATTGCCATCATTTTTATGATAGCACTTATCAACACAGGATCAGAGCGTCTCCTCTTCAATTTGTCTGGCCCTGTACTTCAGTTGCATGACCTCGCACAGAAAAATAATTACCATAGGAGAGAAGGCACCAGCAGAGACTCCGGACTGGGAAACTGGAGTATGGGGATTATCCAGGACTGCAAGGGCTGTATTTTTTGACCCAGAGACAGCAATGGCTTCAATAGGTGGGTCTGTCCCAAAAAATGTCATTCAGGAACATTCATCTGAATTAATTAAGTGTTAGGGCACATTAAAATTCTGCATGGCCAATTTTATTCAGAATTAATGTAGCCTTTGGTTCCGAGTTAAATTGCACAGAAGAGTTTAATAAGAGGTAACTAATGGGTTTCAAAACTAAATTTGAATTCATCTTCCTAGAGGCTATGGGGCGAGCCCTGGAGGCATGAGCCCTTACACGGACAAGAATCTGGGACAGAAAGGTTTTAGGGGAAGTTTGTCAACGTTTTGCACCTAAAAGGGGCAAAAAGGTACAATTTTTCAAATTACCCTTTTAGTCTTCATGTAAATCTTGAGAAGGGGTGATTTTTCCACCTCAGACATCAAGAGTGTCCTCTTTAATGTCAGGAACGGTGCTATCTCCTGGGATGGTGCAAGAGGCCCCTTTGACCATCACCTGATGTATGGGAGAGGATGAACGCACACGCTTCCTCCTGCTTCTGGAAAACTTCTCATTGCTGCTTATCATTTAGTTTTGAGATGGGTACAGCCCTGACCTCCCAGACTTTGCAGGAGGATGCCTCCCCGCTTCTCTCCCTGCTTCTTATTATAGCAGCAGCTCCTGGCTATGGCTGCAGACACATAAGGAGCAAGGGCATGATACACTGCCTGGGCACTCAGTTCCCCCTCATCTTCAAAGGAAATGGGAATGGAAAGAACCAACAGAATTTTAGCTGACCTGCTAGAAATAGTTTGATCATGCTGTTTAACAGGAAAAAAAAGGCTTCAGTCTGCAATTAGGCATGGCTCTGATTTGTAATAAGGAATTTAATGGTGCCTCTCCCAGAGGATCTAGGAGAGTAAAGACGAGTGTAGGAGATACCTAAATAGTTTAGAAATTATTTTTAAAATCTCTGTTCAGCAGAATCTAGCTAAAGCAGAGTATGATTGGCTAGCTAAACAGTATTTGCTTCACAGGACACTTATTTGTGCACATTACTGCTATCAAGTAATCAATACACCGGGGTGTAGGGCTACACATAGTTTATTGTTCCTCCCCTTGCTTTGCTCTGACTCAGCGCTGAATCTGTGTGATTGTGCAGGTATTACCCAGGCAGCTAGAAAGTTTCTTGTGATAAATAGTGGTGAAGCCAAGAAAAAAAATAAAAATAAAAAATCAGGCATATTTTTCTTTGTCTGGCTCTTACAAGGTGGTTTTGGGTTTTTTTTTTAATTTAAGTAGAGCCTCAAACTGGTGCTTCTCTGCAGTCCAACTCTTCGCACCACCCACTGCCTTCAGAAACCCGTCTAACAGACGACTCATCTTTCAAGCGTGTTCACACCTGCACAATTAGCATAAGTGGAAGAATTTTCCTCTATTCTACAGCAAACAATGGAAAGGATTGCATTTGCCTTTCTACTCTAAACAAGAAAACAGTCGCTTTCAGAGCAGGTTATGAAACTCCCCACATCCCAGGTCAGGAGAAGTCTGTGTCACGTGGAGGTGACCACGTGCTCTCAGTCCCCACAGCCAGTTAGTTAATGGAGTTGTGACAGTCCTGTCTCAGACATCCAGTCTTCCTCAAAGACATTCCAAGCCACGGCACGTTTTCCTTTGCAAAAGAAATAAATTTCAAAGTCTAAAAATGATGCAGGCCAGCTTCTCACCTGACTTTGTGAGGAGATGTAATATTTTGCCCTGCGTCCAGCTACAGGCAGCCAGCACACAATCAGAAGAAACAGCAATCCTTGTGCACCAGTGCATCATCTGGGCATTAATCAAAGACTCCCCTCCTGACGTGGTACCAAACACGGGTGACTTTCACCCTGCTCTGAAGCATCCCTTTAGGTCTGAGTTCGGCAAGGTGAGCTCGACCTGCTCCCTGAAACCGCCGTAACGAATAACTGTCTAAAATTAGGCACATGCTTAAACGCTTTGCTGGGCTCTGGCTCCCGGATTAACTGCAGACTTCGTGTCTCCCGGCACCGCACTTGACAGCGAGCTCCTTCCCACTCCGTCCCCACCCATCCGAGTCTTCGGGGAATGTTGCCATGGATTTCCACGGGACACAAAAGAGTCCATATTGGAAGAACCCTGTTAAGGTTGCTAGGCGTAAATATTGACTTAACGGCTCTTCCGCCTTTTTTCTTTTTTAAGAACAGATTTGTTGGCCATGGCTGGAAAAACAGAATGATGGAGTATGCATGATTCATTCTGGCGCTCGCACAAACATGCAGATCAGTTGGCTGGCAGCTCGCTCCTCTGTTAGCAGAACATCGCTTCTAAAATGTGTCATTTTGTTTTGGCAGCAAGAGCATCCAAGCCCGTAGACAGAGAGATAAAATCTCCTACCTTCCATGTACTTCACATGGGGACTGCTGACCTTCCCCAGCACAGAACATTCGATTAATGTTCTTCCAACAGCTTTTTAGATGAGATACACAGAAGGACTGACAGGATGCTGCAGTCGTTTCACACTAAAAGCCCAGCCCAGAGACCTCCCTTCTTGGACCCACTTCTCTTGGGTCTGTTGACATGAGAAAGGACTGCAAAATTAACTGCAGGTAAAACTTTTTATTCAAAAGTCTTTTGAATAAAGGCTGTTTCACCGACAAGAAATACTGAGACATATGGAACAGGTTCCCCAGAGAGGTGGTGGAGGCCCCATCCCTGGAGACATTCAAGGCCAGCCTTGATGAGGCTCTGAGCAACCTGATCTAGTTGAAGATGTCCCTGCTGACTGCAGGGGGGTTGGACTAGATGACCTTTAAAGGTCCCTTCCAACCCAAAACATTCTATGATTCTACAAAATACTTAAGGTCACATGGGAAGTCAGCAGCAGACGTGAGAGTGGATCCAAGGGTTTTGGTCTTTGGATTCATGCTCTCATCACCAGGTTCTGCTTCCTATAATACCTCATGCACAGACTTTTAATCCTGAATTTACAAAATGTTATTTAAAACACAACTTCAACAGATGACATTATCCAAACCCTTTTCCACATTGATTCTGCCAGATCTGGATGATTTGGCAGGACTGACAGGGAGAAAAACCTCCTCCAGGGCAGCTTGAGGGTACAAAGTACATGTGATACTTGTTTGTACCATTCCTGGACACAGCCAGCACAATCTCCGACTGTCCCTAAAAACTTGCTCACCACACACAAGGGCAAGAGCAGCTCATCTGAGAGCCAGCAGAGGCTGCAGGGGGTATGTTCAGGATTCCCCAGTACACCCCTGTCTGACATACAACCAGGGGAACTCAAGAGTTGCATTTCACAGTGCTCGGCAGATGTCTGCCAGAAAGCAAGTACCTTGTCAGGAGGAAGACAATAATCTAATGATTGAATATAGGAGGAGAAAGTCCAGTGTCAGACAAGAGACCCTTTTCTTGAGGATCACAAGGAGTTTCCTTGCATTTCAGCTGGGCAGGGTGTCCTTTGGGACTTTCATTCCATTGGAGTTTAAGCACCTCCAAAGGCATAAAGCAAAACCATAAAGGTAGACCAGGATCAACACACATGCAGTTTTATATTTGCTTTGCATCCATCCCCTGTGTGTCTACACCTTCCTCTCAGGGAACATGGACCAATTCCTCCTGCCAGGCACCCTCTGTGCACATCCCTTTCGGAAGCGGTGGTTCAGTACATGGCAGGTACGGTGCCGGCACCTCAGAGCTACGCAGGGCAGCCCAGGGCTCTGGCATCCCACTCACTAATTGGACAACACACAAACTAGCCATCCCCACTCAGTATTAAGCTACCAGAAACAAAAGCAAGGACACTCATATACCTTTGGAGCTTAGCAACAGCTAAGGATCCTCTCCACCCCTCTCAAATCTATTCTTACTGACAGCTTTTGAAGCAGAGAATTCACTGAGCACAGAAACAGGTTGATAACCCCTCTCCTCAACTGCAGGCAGATCCAATTTGTTATTTTCTAAGCGTTTCCTTGGTGGCACATACAAATTCAATACCGTGTCTGCTAACAAAGATGTCTATTTTCAGAATAAACACAACAACATGCAAAGTTTTGGTTACCAACAGCTAAGTAGAAGACATCAGGAGATAAAAAAGAAAAAATCTCTCTTAAGGTTCTAACATATGTCGGACAAGAGACTCAGTAGATCTAATTGTACGAAATTAGGGAATTTTCCACCCACTCACTCTCCTGCCCTCACAGCTGGAATAGCAGAGCCCGGGTGCTGCCTCCTGGTTTCTCAGGAAATTGTTTGCAAAGAACAGAAACGTTTCACAACACAGAAGCAAGAACCTCAATGATTTCTCTACTCTAGTAGCCTAGGGTCAAGGCTGATGCATGGCAATCCTTACTGCATGCCAACATTGCCGCTCTTGTACCCACACACGACTATCAGGGGACAGACCCATATAAAGAAAGGCTGTTTCCAGCTGTCAGTTACTGCTCATTATTACCTGGTTACGGAGATGTCAACTGTTGAGCTTTATAACAGGTTCTCAATAACACTTCACCACAAGCCAATATGCTGCATTTATCACCGGGCTTATATTGTACTGACCTGATATTGGTCCAGCAATAGGAAGGCAACTGCAACAGATGTTTGAAGCTGTTTGGAGATGCAGCTACACGCCTCCACTCAAAAGGATCCCCTCTGACTACTGGGTTGACTGAGTTTGCCTTTGAACCTGCTCCTTTGACTTAGGCTGCCTGAGCATTTAGGTCAGAAGTCTCTAGTTTTAAAGATTTAGGATCAGTTTTGTCACGTAGCGCCCAGATGATCAGCCTGACATCATCTTCTACACAACCAACAGCTGGGGCAAGAAGTCCTGCTAGGGACAGCAGTGCAGCAGGAATCAGATCGCCCCAGTCCAATGTAGATTTCTAGATCATTGTACTACCTTTAATTCAACGGGAAGAGAAAGTACTTTTAAAAGTTTAAAACAAGTCACATGGACCTATCCTAAAGTGACCAACCTCTTTCCATTACCCAGAAAGAAAGTCAAGGGTGCAGATCCAAGTGTCTCAAGTCAGGTGAGATCATTCCTACCTTCAGGACATAAGAGGAGGAAGAGGTAAGGATCAAGCCTCTAATGACTACACTGACTTCATAGCAGTCATGAGCTAGCCTTTTCTTATCCATTTCTTCCAGCCACGGTCAGGAAAACATACACACTGTAGACAATCCTGATAAAATAGAAGTTAGACTGGAAAGTGACTTCCATAAGTGGCAGAGCTACCTCTCCATGGTATAGGTGACCACCATCTCCTATAACAAACAAGTAGCATGCCGTAATTTTAGAGCAATTAGTACACAGGCTGTTTTAAACACTTTGAAATTATAACCCTGGTCCTGGTCTCCTCAAAGCCAACAACCTAACTGCTGACATTATTAGTGGATAAAGTCTTCTCAGGGCATCATAGGCATTACTCCAGCCTAACTTCACTTCTTTCACACTTTGTGATCATCTGGCTCTATTAATACAAAAGAAAGTGGAGTGGCATTCCTCATGGGTCAGTGTTGGGACCGGCGCTGTTTAACATCTTTGTTGGTGACACAGACAGCAGGATTGAGTGCAGCCTCAGTAAGTTTGTCGATGACACCAGGCTGTGTGGAGCAGTTGACACACTGGAGGGAAGGGATGCCATCCAGAGGGACCTGGACAGGCTGGAGAGGTGGGCCCGTGCTAACCTCATGAAGTTCAAGCAGGCCAAGTGCAAGGTCTTGGGTTGAGACAATCCCAATCACACACACAGTTTGGGGGGGAATGGATTGAGAGTAGCCCTGAAGAGAAGGACTTGGGGGTGTTGGCTGATGAGAAGCTCAACATAAACTGGCGATGTGCACTCACAGCCCAGAAAGCCAACCACATCCTGGGCTGCATCAAAAGACCTGTTGCCAGCAAGTCAAGGGAGGGGATCCTGCCCCTCTACTCTGCCCTGGTGCGGTGCCACCTCCAGCACTGCATCCAGCTCTGGGACCCTCAGCACAGGAAAGACATGGACCTGTTGGAGCTGGTCCATGGGAGGCTGTGAAGATGATCAGAGGGCTGGAGCACCTCTGCTACAAGGACAGGCTGAGAGAGCTGGGGTTGTTCAGCCTGGAGACGAGAAGGCTCCGGGGAGACCTTGATGAGGATTTTCAAAATATAAAGAGGGCTTATAAGATAGAGACTTTTTACCAGGACCTGTAGAGACAGGACAAGGGGCAACAGTTTTAAACTGGAAGAGGGGAGATTTAGATGAGATATCAGGAAGAAAATCTTTCCTGTGAGGGGGGTGAGCCCCTGGCCCAGGTTGCCCAGAGAAGCTGTGGCTGCCCCATCCCTGGAGGGGTTCAAGGCCAGGCTGGATGGGGCTTGGAGCAGCCTGGGCTGGTGGGAGGTGTCCCTGCCCAGGGCAGGGGGTTGGCACTGGATGATCTTTAAGGTCCCTTCCAACCCAAACCAGTCTATGATTCTACGAAAACCAGAGCGTTTCTCAAAGCATTTTCAGCATCATTTAAATTGAGGTGAACTTGTCTGCCTGTGACGGGCTGAACAACCTGTCAGTCACACTTGTCAAGTACTGTTCCTGCTCCTTAAAAGCAGGAGTCTAAATGAAGCAAAGAAGCAGAAAGGAAGGGCTGATACTTACTTTCTCAGGACCGCAATTTCATTTTCTATGCTGCTTTCCTTTCCCTTCAGTGCCTTCTTGGGAATGCATTTGACTGCAAAGAGTTTCCCACTCGCTCTCTCTTCAGCCAGAACAACTTCAGAGAACGCACCCCTGAAAGAAGAAAAGAAAAATCCTGATTTTAAGCGGTGCCTTTTCTTTGGAAGCTATTATCTGAAACATATTGTTAATCACAGCAACGGTGTTATAAGCATCTTTCTTTGCCTTTACAAACATATACAGACATTCACATTCATGTGAAACGTTAAAGGCTTACCAAATACAACAGTTTTAATAAAGAACTGTAGTCCAGCCGAGGTATGAGCAAAGCTTGAAAATCAGAAAGTACCATTTCCACACACAGGGGCATGGACTGTTGTCCTTCTGATGATTTGATGGATGATGTACTTTTTCCCTTCATGAAGTTTTAGGATGTTTAATTCTCACAGCAGCACAAAGTCCCTAGGACTAAAGGATGTACCAGTGCCAAGAGTGCTCCCAGTTCCTCCGTGACCACAAGAGGTCAGGGCCTCAGCTTTGGTCCTCCCTGGCAGCCCAGAGCATCTCCTCACCGTGTGCTCAACCCTGACTCAGATGGGGAAGCAGCGTCAGGATTTCTCTATGTACACAGAGTTATTCCACAACACAAACCACTGCGTGTGTAATCACTAAAGCCAAAGAACTGGATTAAATCACAAGTCCAAACGTTGGCCTTAATAGAAACCTCCCTACAGTTACCCCAGAGAGGATTACACAAATAAAGAAACTTCATCAAAGCAGCCAGTCACTAATTGCCAAGAGTGGGCAGTGCTTCTCCTTCATTAGGTTATTCCATAACAGTGTATTATTTCTTGCCCTCTCATCGCTTCCTCCAAAGCATCTGGACTTTACTGGGGAGAAGCCAGGAAAACATTACAGTCAGTGCTATATACACTTTTTTTATGTTCTCATAGTTTTCTGAGTATCTGAGCATCATTCAGGAACTGCTGGTCTGGATGGACTTTTGCTCTGCCACGGTGGGGCCGTTCATGTTCCAGTGCTCATTACTGGTTTAGCAGCGAGGTACTGGGCAAGACAGAGCATTGGCCTGAGGAGGAACAGCAGATCTTTGCTCATATTCACTAAAACATCCTCCTGAAGCATCCGCTTCATCCAACAGACATCAGAACCGACCGCCTGTTTAACCAGATCGCAACTGGGGGATTCACCAGCTGAAGGATCATATTTTATTTAGACAAAATAAAAAGAGGCAGGACACTTTCCTTCATTCCCCGGCCCATTAGTAGATTAGTCTGCTCTTCTACATACCTGTCTGTGAACAGAGCTCGGCATCAGGCTGAGCAAACCCAACCACGCTCCAGCCCACTCTTCAAATGTTAATGTTTGATCACAGCCTCATTTCGTACTACCAGCTTTCTCTGACTTTCACTCCCCACAACTGCTGCTTATCTAGATGTTTGCGGATAAACAGAAGCATTTCCTTTCCTGGTCAGGCTTTTCCTTTTTAAGTCATGCGCTTTGATGACACAACCAAGCGACTCTGACCTCACCAACGGCTCCGGAGTTGCAAAACAACCGACTGAATCACTAAGCCAGTGGATAAGTGGATAACCAAAAGGAAGAAGCTGCTGCTTTGGAAAGAAAGTGCCTGTTTACCCAGAAAGGCTTTTGTAGCCAGCAGGGACAGGGAAACGGCGACGGGAAGTTTAGTAATGGATTAAGAGAGACATTTGCAAGCTGTTACAGCGGATGTTCGACAGCCTGTCTACATGTGGTAGTGACCCTCTGAACCAGGAATGTGCCTCAATTCGGACAGCGGTCCAGACTCTGACCATGTTTATGCCACTCCAAGTACAGGAACGATTATCTGTTTTCTGCTTTGTGTTTATTCCACCATCGCACGTCAGAGCATCACAGGCTCCAATTTAGAGCCCACACAACTGGTCCTAATGGCTGGCACAATGAAGAAATCAAGCAACCCAAAGAGTTTTTAAGGACCTATTCTTTCCTTTCCTATTATCAACAGTCCCAGTCATTTGATTCATCAAGTGGGGTTTTCACCCTGACCCTCACGCCTGGGACAGCCAGACCAGAAACGCAACAAAATCCTTTTACTGGAAAGCCCTAAGATCTCTTGGTGCTTATCAGCTTTGGTTGCAGACCAGAGTGCTCAGAAACTCACAGAAATTCTCCAAGTTATATTTCATGAAGCCCTTAAGTCACATCTGCTTAAGCTTTCAACACTGCTTCACACCAGCTATGTCTTGAACAAGCTTTTTGCCTTCAGTTAAATGCTGTTAAAAGCAACATATTCGTACTGCTCGTTTACTGATCACATAGCTCTACCAATGTTTATGATATTGTAAAAACCACAGAGAGCTCCCATCCCAATCTGGATTTTGCTGCCATTCTCAGACAACAAAATAAAAGAAATCCCTTTATATCCCTCTATGCAATAAAGCCAGCTTTGGGAAATGCCTCTATTTCAGCTGGCTTTACCGTTTTGCTGGATTTCTTTCTCCACTTGAGAACCAATGGTTGGAAACAGCCTCTGAATTTAAATGGAAGTTTTTTTGGGAGCTCCAAAATACCCATAAAAACCCATTCCATATCTCCTTAACAACCTTTCTCATTAAAGCATGAAAAAAGCTGAACCTCAGCTAAAGCGTTTGCTCAGATGTCAACCCAGGGCACTGACAGGGCGGTTTTTTACACAAAGTTTTATATGAGGCCACGTCATAAAATTGCTGGTGCTGGGAAGAGTCCCCGGGTAATGCTGGGTGGGGGAGCACTGGGGGGGATCTGCCAGGAAGGCAGGGGGGAGATGCAAGGGAGTCTGAAATATCCTGGGCACTATATATGCTCCTGTGTTCACAGAGCAAGGAGAGGGGGGGAAAAGGCAGGAAGGNACGTATGAATAGAAAAATACCAGAGAAAGCTGGGAAGACAAGGCTGCTCATTTTCTTGCTAACAGCAATATATCCTACAGCAAGTTCTCCGCCTCCTCAAAAAAAGTTCCCAGAACTACCAACCTGGCAGGCTTGCTAAAGAAGATTTTTTTTCCCCCCAAAGAATTAATATGCCCTTTAAAATCAAGCCATTAAGGAAGGAAGCAATTTATCTCTAAGTATTTATTGCGATTCTTTATTGAGAGTTAAAAATTAATTGTGTACAAAGTTCTATAAAAATGTTTGGGTTTAGAAAATGTTGCATTTTACACCATCAACGTGACAGAACATGATTTCCTTGTCCTGCCTGGAGATTCTAGCAAACAAATAAAAAAGCATCATCGTTTTGAGGAAGTAGGACAGTGGTGGAAAGGGGTAAGCAAGAAACATCTGCAAAATTACCTTTAGCTGCCGACATACGTGTATGGCAACTGAACCTAGTTTTGAAAGTTTTGACCATGTTATCATTTACCCCAGAGGGTCAACTCTTTTCAAACTTCTAATTAAGGCATTGAATAGTTTTATATCTAGTTCATTTTTGTATGAATTAGGAACAAAGTAAGCAGTAAAAAGAGAGGTGACCTGATGTGTCACATTGAGATAATGGCCAATTCTAGAAGGTGATTGAGACATTCTGACTCCTCACCCCATTGCACACATCTAGACCATGCAGGACCTGATGAGAAGTCAATCTTTTATAGTTTTAATTTGTTTATATTATTTCTCATCCAGTTTTTTTTCTTTGGTCTAGATTTAAAGATTAGGATTTCAAGATTAGCGTTGCAATAAAAATGGCATTCATATCCAAACAGACTGGATTTTCTATTAGAAAACAATGGCTGCAAGGATAGGCTATCCTGCAAATCAAAGCAAAGTAAAGGCCTAATAACTTTTTCCTTCATCTGTTTGAACTATAATTTAATATGAACACTTAATTTCTGAAATACAATGAACAACATATACTGCGACAGCAAATCTGCTCTCATTCATCAAAAAAATTGCTGTCACAAAAACACTGACGAAATGAAGACAAAGAGTTGGAGGGATAAAACTTAATTTTTTCCATTTGCAGAGACCTCCATGTTGAGCAGTTTTCCACTGCATTAGGAGGTGTTCTGTCATACCAAATGAACAGAAATAGTCAGGAAACAGATTTCACATCTTCAGGCTGCGTATAGCTAATGATCTTAATCATGATACAGTTGGCTTTCTGTGCATACTTTGCCCCAGTTAAAACATGGGAAAAAATCATTTGAAAAACATATCAAGTCCGCAATGATGATCACTGAGATGGGAGACCAACCAACTCAACGTACGACTGACCAAATAAAGAAGGCAATTTCTGTAGTTTCAACTACACACAAATTCTGCTCCTTGACTCCCCAGAGAAAGGTAACTTTGAACTGCGCTACAAACAGAGGCAAGTGTGCAAGAAAAAGTCTTCTCTGTCATTTTGATGGTTTTTCCCATGGTCCTCAAGGAGTTAACTGTGGGGTGAGCTCAGGTTCTGCGTAACCAGCACATCCCAGGGAGATTCTCATCCTGCAGATTATTTTTCCACTAAGCCATTTTTCTGTACCAGTCGTGTTCTTTTTTTTTTTATTATTAAATTCTTCTACTCAGTCATTTCTGTACACACATCCTCACATCTCACAAACTCCAGGTGCGTACCAATATAAACCCAAACTAAGGCTGGAAATTAAGTTTTTTCACTGCGAAGTCATGTCCACAAACGTCCTGACATCTGTGTGAAAATGAATTTAGAATGAAATTTTCAGTTGTTCAGTGATGTCCAAGTGCAAAGTTAACAAAATCAAAGTGTGGAGAGTGTTTTTACCCAGTCAAGAGGAAAGGAGAAGGATTTCAGGACTGCGTTATGTGTGGTACAGAAGTCAAATATCCCTACACGTGCCCAAGGGCTGACTATAAATTTATAGGAAAAGAAACACACTGCCTAATCTGGTTGCAGCCATCTATTCTTTAGGGGACAAATGCTTTTTCTAGCTATTTTCATTCATCAAACACGCAGTGTCAACCCTGCAGCTCCTTCTATGGCAATGCTTCCTCCACCTGGGCAAGAGCAGAGCAACCAGGATCACTGTATTAACAGTGGTATTTTTAGTCTCACTCCTCATTTAACATCCACTAAGTCACCCAGCCACAACTGAGAATGCTCTTTACTACCCTGGGGCCTCATGAGTGTCTGCTCTGACAGCAGACACAGCCCTGTCCTGGGACGTGTCTGACCCTGATTCCCCTCCCAAGGGCTGATCCCGATTCCCACCCGCAGTGATGTCCCCCATCCCCATGATGGGGGGATGTCAAGGGCTGGGGACTTGCTGATGCCTGGGGTTGGGGCTGTTGTTACCCATTACAGATGATGGACAGCACTTCCAACGGTGCCAAAAATGCTGTTGCTATTGCCTGATTAACACTCAAACAACAGTAAGGGGCAAAAATACTCTTAGCTGGGTTTTTCTGCAGCATGCAGATCCTTCCTGGACACATATCCCTCTGCCCTGAACTGTTGCCCCATGTCAATACCCTCGGTGTTTTGTCTAAGCTAGAAGTTATGTTAAGATCATTGGAGTCTTCTGATGAGCAGCCTCTTCCCCACAGTACGAGAGAAGCATGGGAATCACCATGCCCAGGGGTGGGCAGCACATCCTCAGCTCCAGACTTCATCTCTCCAGCATCTTGCTGCTCCCCCTCTAACATAATACTGGGGAGAAGAACCACATGAATACACAGGTCTCTGATGGGACTTATAACCATGACAACAAAGACACCCGATGACATAATACTGCAAGTAGAGCTGCTTCTTTCCTTTCCTTATAAACCAGTTTATTTTTTTCCCCACCGTTACAGGGCGACACGTTGTGATAGAATGAGCAGCACAAAGCTGTCATCTTGCGTAGTCACCAAAAGTGTTTGGATTTGTTTGGATTTAACTTCCATTTTTTGGGGTACTATTATCTACAATTACAACAACAGCTTAGTGTTTTGACAGGTTTTGTCACCAGAGTCAGCTGCAAGAATTTTAATGCCAATTTGAGGCTTATATGTTTTTTCTGGTTTAGTTACTCAATATTTTATACTCTCAGGAAAAAAATAAAACTAAAAAAAAACAACCCCCCAAAAACCCACCAAAACCTGTAGAATTAAGACTGAAAATCCATGTCAGCTACTTAAAGGAAAGCTACTTAGAGAAGAGAGACTTCTATGAAGACAGAAAACACCAATTTAAAATTGCACATTATAAAGCATGAAATTATGACAATGTGGTCAAGCTGGTTTCCTTCATACCCTTGCCTCTTCCCCTAGACCACCTTCACTGGAACACAGCCACCTCCTTAATGGGCAACAAACATGTTCAAAGGAACAGTTGCTGGGAACAATTCAAACCATTCTGAAGTGGAAATCAGTTCTTTATTCCAGGATGAATTCCAGGTTCACAGTGGGGCATGGCACACAGCACTATCACTCCGTTTTCACTGAGGAACTCCCTTCCCTTCCTTCAAACATGATGTTGTGAGGCACCAGCAAAGGTGTCACCCTGCTCCCTTGCATCTTGAGCACTTCTGCCCACCACTGCCCACCAACACCACCAACGAGCCACCTCAGGTCCCACTCTGGGGGCCAACAGGGAAACACCAAGTTCAAGACCTGTGTTGCAATGCAGGCAGGAGAGCAGAGTGCCTCTGGGATGGCTTCCAGCCATGCGGACAGGAAATCCTCCAGTGCTTGGGGCACTCCAACTCACACACCAGCGGGGTGAAGGCACTGAAGCACATGCACAAGGAGACTCCTGAGCAAAAAAAAAGTTATTACCTGCAGAGCAGAACAAGGAACATGGGCTTCACTGCTGTAGAACTTAGGTTCAAAGATGAGTAAAGCTCATAAAGCACAGAAATTAAGGCAAAAAGGAAAGTTTCTGCAGAATCTCTTCCCTTTCTGAGATGAACTAATTTGTTTTAGCTGCCTGATGTATGCTAATTTAATAGGATGCTATGCAGTCTGTTCTGAGACAGTGATGCATGGATGCTAAAAAGGGAAACTGGCCCGGCTCAGAGCCCCAGTCATGTTTGTTTTTACAGTCCTCTTCTTTCCTGAACTGTTTGCTCCTTTCTGATTAATCCTGACCCCTATTAGAAAGGGAAGTATTGTCTTTAAAGGCCTATTACATTTACATTACATCCTCTGTGGCAATCACAGTAAAACTATCCAGAATCAAAAGCAAAACACACAGCTTTCTGTGTTGAGCTCTTCCTTCCATTATACACTCCACAAATGAGCTGTTAAGCAGTTTATTTTCTCCACTGATGATCACTTTCTTTCCAAAGTGAATATTTAAGTACCTTTTTTCCACTTTCATCTTATAAGACAAAAGGAGCTCATTGTCTCCCAGGGTTTATCTGATGGCAGCATTCTCATGAGGAAATAACCTTTCTTTTTCTAATAATGACCTCAAACCTTTCTTGAGGCGTAAGTCATCTCCATAATTTTTTTCAAAGCGTTTCCCTGTTCTGACACTGATATATGCAGGGTCTATTACAACACATCTGGAGATCTTATCTGGCCATATAAAGCAGATTACACCAATTTGAAAAAGGTTTCTTCTTCTTCTTCCACATGGAAACTTAATAAATTATCTGGCACACCATGGCACTCTCCAAGAGGTTGGTTCAATTAAGGAAAAACTGGATGACATCGCATCTTTTAAAGCAAAGGAAAGATAGTGCAGACACTCTAATTTTGCTTGCAATAATTCCTCTGTCCCTTCTAAAAATAAGGTCTTTAGTTAAGATGAAAATAGCAACTGCCTAAAGATCAAATAACTTTGCAGTTCTGTCTCAAACACAGGAATCTCCCATTTAGCCAGGAGTTTTGCCTAAAGGTGTCTGGACCTTCACAAATACAGGTTGCAAAAGCCTACACAGCATCTTATTCCTTCAGGTAGCATTTATCTATGTATAGAGCAAAACCCAAGAATCAGTTCTTACGGCCTTCCTCGGTGATCACAGAAGCACAGAATGGTTTGTGTTAGAAGGGACCCTTTAAGATCGTCTAGTTCAGCCTCCATCATAAGCAAATGATTGTATTACTTGACCTGTGATTTTCAAACACCAGCCCTGTCTTTCATGAACTCTGTGGGCCTTTCCAGAGGAACAGCAACCACGTGGAAGCGATTCTTCCCGCTTAACTTTAATTATTTATAAACAAGTCTAAAAGCGCACACTCCTTTTGTACTCAACAGAGAATCTCCTCCAACAGATGATTACATCCCATCCCAAAATATATTGAGGGCAGCACATCATGACCCTGTAGGAATCCTTAACTTCTGTCATCCAAAAATCCCCTACTCTCTTGGCTGCCTGGCTCTGGTCAAAGAGATCATCTGAGACCCCAGACATTAGCGCCAAGGTGTCCATCAGGCAGCTGCAATTAAGTCAGATGACTTCCAGCCTTAGGATCTGGTCCTGCTTCAAGAGAAAGCAGAATCTAACCACCCAGAATGAAAATCCTCTGACCACATCTACATCGATGTTCTTGACATCTAAGCTATTCCTCCGTGTCTCCTGTTACGGGCAGGAGATGGCAAACACAGCAATGCCATCAGCTTGTTCTGGGGTAAAGATCTAACATGGGTCAGATGAGTCACACCCTATACACATCTCTTGATCTTCATTAAAAGCAAAGGGAGTCTAGGGGGAGAGATGGAGATTTCCACGGTGTGGACAGTTTGAAGGCTAAGGCGGACAAATCTCCTCCCCAGCTCATAGGACCCGAGTGTGCAGAATAATCACATATTCAAAAGAAAAGTAGGATTAAGATTTATAAGTCTTCTATGCCCATGATCACAGCACAGTTCCTGCTTATTAGAGAACAAATTTAGATTAGTTAATCAGACCATGAAACCAAGGCGCATCTCCTAGGATCTGCCTTTTCCAGTTTCATCCTTTAGACCCAATCTACAGCCCCTCATCAGGAAGTACTCCCCATCAACGCGTTGAGCAGCCACTGAAAGAGGAGGCCACATTGTTCAGAGATGTCAAACACAGCTGAACAATTCCCATTGTGTAAGAACCCTTCTGTGCCGCTATGAAGCTCTAATTCGCTTGTTCTCATCCTGTTTTTACCCATCCATCCAGTCCTGTATATCTGTTTAAAATATCTGGACTAGAAATGATGTGTATTTTGTATCCTCGCCCACTCTAAATCATAGCTTAAAATTAAAAAAAAATATATAGAAAGACACCATTCAGTACAATGCAATACAAATTGTTTCATAGCTCAAAATTGGGCTCTGATAGGAAAAGTCACCACAGGATACCCAGAGCTCCGTCTTCAGCATTATTTCCAATGGCCACCTCTTAAAACACTAGAAGTGTGTTTGCTTTCCTACTCCCCAGCCTCTTGACTCATCTATCCACACGCGGTTTCATGTCTGAGCTGAGGTACACTAAGAAACCTTAGCAAACTGGTTTGTCTAGTAACTGGCAAGCTTGAAAACACACATTTTGTCAAAGATTTTTTTCAGTGTAACTACACAGAAGTTACCAGGCACTTCTGAAGCTCACAAATACTTCTGTAAAAAGAATTGCCATGGAGCCTTAATGTGTGCAAGCCTCAGTCCTCTTCTCACTCAAACCTCAGTGCTGAAAGGGTTTTCCTTCCAGCTTCAGTTGACAAGGAATCTCTCCACAGCTCCATGTTTAAAGTGCTGTGTTGAGACTACTGAGGTTACTCATAAAATAGATGGAGCACTAGTAGAACTTTCCTCCCATAAACTCAATGCTTCTGTTCTGAAGGAACGTGTTTTTGATGTCACGGGGTTATATTGAGATTGGCCAAAAGGAGATTCCCCAGCAGATATAAGGAACTAGAAGGTGCACCAGCTTCCATCCAAACTACGCCCAGCCTCAGTGTTGATCCAGATGACGCAGGGAAAACATGAGGCCTGGCAACAGAGGGCCTCTGGGTTTATCTCATGCTTTTTAACACCAGAGAAGGCCGGTGACAAATGCAGCAATGACATTTCCTGAGGATGGGAACCATCCCTGCCTTCTACTGCCTTGCCCATATGATGGTAGAAATGAGCGTNGTGCCCCCTGCTCTGTGTGACCCTGCTCTGGCAGGGGGTTGGACTACATGATCTCCAGAGGGCCCTTCCAACCCTGTGATTCTATGACACACACCGAAGCAGCTGAGCCCATTAGAGAATGACAGCAGAGAAGAGGTGCTGGTGTTTCTCTAACTTCATCTGAAAGGAGGACAGACCTCTGCACCCAAAGAGTTGAGTCTGGTCCATGGAAGCCATGAGTGACTGATATGGCCCTTGGAAGCCATCAGCAGTGAGGCAGACATTGACATTTCTGTCATATTGTCCATAAAAGTCTTTAGATTCCTCGTTTAATAGCAAAGGGTTTAGTCTTCATAGAAGACAATCATTCATCTATTTACCGACCCTAGTGGTAAGAAGATCAAGATTGAAGACCTCCAGACTTCAGTCACTACTGAGCTTTACCTGACTCACCAGAACCCTGATAGACTCTGACTGCCCACATCTTCAGCACACCTTACAAACTCATGCCTCAGTCTTAACCTCCCTTTCTCCAGTGTGCAACAGCACAGGAGGAATTATCTCAGTGCCCCAACCAGCTCACACACACCAACCAAAGTCAGCTGCTGCATAGAGATGACCTTCTGTGTTGGAAAACTTCAGCAGAAACAATCTGACAGCAATGCTGATTCTCTTTATCTGAAATGTAATCATAGCACATTATAGTCTCATAATACAATGACGAGTTTCCTAGGAGATGACTGCCACGCGCCCTACCTATTTTTAAAAATGAAATTTCTCAGAATTCATTTCCATCTCAGGTTGACATGCTACACACACACATTGACATTTGCCACCATCGTGCTTCTCAGCCATTATGTGGGTCCAGATAACCCAGCCCAGACCTTGGATGGCAGGTCTGAACAGTACCGTAACATGCCTGATGGGCTGGATCAGGGCAGGGAGAGGGAACCCAGCTCTGCAAACCTCACACTAATCATTTCTGTGTTTCTTTGGAAGCTGTTGCATAATTTCAAACACGAATTAAAAGAGGAAGCGGCATATTATCCTCCCAGGCAACATGCACCCCAGAAGAAGGAAGTCGCCCAGAATGTTTGCATGATAGCACTGGCAGAGTGATGAGGAATAGGCAGGATTTCAGGAATCTCTCTCCCATTGTACTGTAAAGGTTATTTGTAAGCCAATTCCCAAAAATACTGCAAGCAGCAGGCCCCACCGGCAGTGAGTTGAGGAGCTAAGCTAAGCCTGGTCCAGCTGGTAAAAGCTGCCACAAGCTGTGTGTGGTACAGATGTGCTGTGGTTGGTACGCCAGCCCACAGAAGGCATGGGCTGCAGAGTAACCAAAACAGGTTGCAAGTTGATTTAAAAAAAAAAAAAATGACAAGACAGATTCATCAATTTGTCCTTCTGGGGAACTTCTGTTTATTGTTAATTGAAAGGGCTTGGAGAAGAGAAAGAGTTGGCCACATAATCCTAAAGAGCAGGGTCTCCCGAGTCCAGGGTCCTTTATTTATAGCCATTAACAGTTAGTTAAAGAAAGAGTGGAAGAAAAGGAGCTCTTGCAGCTTAAGACTGCAGTTCTTGTTTGTTCGTTTTACATGTGCTGCTCAGTAATTTCTTTACATAACTCTCTATTAAAACACATTTTAAATATGTTTGTAACCAATTGCCTTCCCATGTCACGTAGTGTGTTTTAATCACAAATATACTGAACAGCTTTTAAACCAGGACTAGAAAGTTGTGCTAGAAACAATCAACAAAAGGAGCCTGCAGAGCTGGATTCCCCTTCACTCTTCATGGCAAGAAACTCTCAGGTATATTCTACCATAGATTGAGACAAACCCAGAATCCTTAGGACAGAAGGTATACCCTCTTACACTGTGCTAAATCTTCACTGTCATGTTTAATTTTGAAAGAAGAACTATGAAAATGAGGAAACTTGTTAAACAAGAAGTGAGAAGGTCCTAGGAAACAGAACCAGGAGAGTTAGGACTTGAACGAGACACAAGAACTGTTTAAAAACATCAACGCCCAAAACTCAGTACAAATATATAACCCATGTAAAGAAACATGAGAAACAGAAGTCTGGCCAAGCAGCTGGGCGAGACAAACCATGACAAGTAAGCCAGCATCCTTAAAATCAGAAGCTGTGTGTCCAAATGAGGAAACAAAAATGGATTTTAAGTTCTAGTGGGTAAAATATGAAAACTTCAGAAGGTAGGAAAATGCATCTGAAGAACAAGATTCCCCAGGCAGGAAATTCAGTAAAGACTATTTTGCACATATCAGAAGCCAGAAGTGTGCCAGACTGCTGATGAACCAGCAAACAGTCAAGTATAGAAGCAGCTTGAATAAACCCACATGGCTATAGCAAAAAAATTACTTTTTTGGCATTCGTGCTCACCGCAGAGTTCTCACACTGGACAAACAAGCTCCTTTACAAGGCTGGTAGAAAGGGTTATAGACTGGAGTGACCCAACCATTCTAGGGGAACTTAGTCATGAAACTACTGGAACTGTAAGCACAGGCAGAAGTCTCTTCCTTAAAGCTTTCTAGGTACCCAGAAATCAGAAGGCAGTTCACATGACACAGTTTTTAAAAAGGTATTCAAAGGAACAATTCATGAATTACAGGGAACTCCAGATTAGTAAATCTGACATCAGCAGGTCAGTAGACCTATAATGAAAAACATCCCTCTGGCAAGAGACAGAATTATTGAACACATGGAAGAAAATGATAGATTGAGGAAAAGCTAATATGGCTTTTGAGAATGGAAGCCTGGCCTCCTAAATGTACTGGAGTGCTCTGGAGGGGTCAATGTGTATGTAGATGAGGAGATCCCCTTGAAATAGTTTACTTCGATTTCAATGGGATGCTTCAACGCAGGGTCTCTGAGCAGCTGAGCTCTTTAGGGATAAAAAAAACCAGTTCTTTATGTTTGCAAGAGGCTTAAAAGATAGAAAACAGCAAGGAATAAATGTTAATTGATTTAATACCCAGTGTTAGGGATTACTAAGAAAGCAGTCTGTCACACCCCGAATGCTTCGTGCTGTTGAGATTCTCCTTCTCACCTCCAGGATATGGCAGAAGCAGGGAGGGCGACAAGGATGATCAAAAATGTAAACCAGGCCCATTATGAAGAACTAATGTGGTGGAGCCAACAGCGGCTCACGAAAAAAAATGGGCATGTAAATTGCATGGAGAGTTAAGCCCATCACTACGATAAATGGGAACTTCCTGAGGTTAACCCATGACAAAAAGCAAGGAAAAGTGGTTGCAAAATACCACCCAATTCCAATGAGATCATTTTCACTTAAGTAGCCCAGTCAGGACATCTAGAGGTAAGGACAACTTCAGTGGATTAAACCAGCAGAGAATTATCACAAGATGTACCTTTCAAAGCTGTGTTTTCCCTGGACATCACACGCGGGTGGAGGAAACAGCCTTTGTGATCTTGCACTGATTTCTCTGGAATAAATAAAACTCCCGACTTCCTTTATTCTTGCTTTAAGTGAATCATATGATGGGCCTTCTATTGCCCCTGCAGACAACAGACATCTCTTCCTTGTGGGATTAGAAGGTAGCTACTGCTAATTAACTAAAACTCACTTCCCAAGACTTAGTTATAACATATTAAATGGCATGCAACAAATTGCCTTTGCATCCCTTCAGCTAGAATAGCCCAAAGCCTCAAAATTTCTCATGCTTTTATCCTTATAACATCCTTATGGGATTAGGCAGTGCCATCACAGGTATGAAGTACGTGGGAACTGGGGCAGGGAGGGCATACAGCAGACAAACACCAGGTCCCCCCAGTCCAACACATACTGAACTGGAAGAGCATCTTCAGATGCTGCCAGATCACACTGCAGACACAGCCTGCTTTCACCCCAGACCTTTTGCTTTAGCCCTCCCCTCCTCCTGTATCATCCATGATAAGGGCTAAAGCTTAGTTTTTCCCTGGAAAAGCAATTCACTAAAAAGCTGGCATAATTCCCTGCCATCTTGCCATGAAAATTTAAAATTTCAGAAGTGTTTCTTGCTTTCTACATCACATGCTCCTAAATCTGCAGTAAACCAGCAGTGTCAGCAGCCCACCGAATGCAACAGCTAAGCAAACTCATTTAGGGGACCCCCATGTTTGACAGAGAATCCATTTTCCTAAATTGAGCAGTGTAAATACACTTTGGTTGAGCTGCCACCAGAGTCTTTATAAGGAAGCAAATCTTTTCCCCTTGTTGACAAAAGCTTGGGAGTAGCATTTATTATACGCAAATGTTAGCAGGTGTTCATATTTAACTTGTTTTTGTGGATTTTTTAAGCCTGAGATGCATACAGTGATTGAGAATTACTGTTTATTCATTTCTGTGTAATAGGAGAAGCAGCATTTCATCTGTCTCATCCATATTTAATAGCTCCAGGCACAACAACCATGAAAGGTCTATTTTTCTCCCACTAGGGAAAATATTATTATTACTACTACCATGACTACATCTATATTCTGAAATTATTCATCCCTGGCTTTCTATATTATTTCTATGTTATCTGTGGGCCAGGTCCTTTCCTGGTACTTACCCGAGTTACCGCGCTGATGGAGCTATACTGATTTATGATACGCTGAGTCACATCAGCTTAGGACAGCATTAATTCAGAGCTTCTTGGCAATATAAGCCAGACTGAATTTTGCTGCCCCAAGGAGGGGCAGGGACCCTTGGAAAGCTACCCATTTGCTGCTCCTGCTGTTACCAGGAAAGTGGGTTAGGGAGGTATCTGCTGCCTTTTGGACATTCACTCCTGTTCCCCAGGACCAGCTCTACCACATCCATTTTCACGCTTCCGAATCTTCGCTGGGAATGATGGGTCTAGGGATGGTCTCTAGCTGCTGCTCCATATGGCACCTACAACTAGAGCAGACCCCTGCTCCCAAGATGGCATATAAATATGAAGGATGGCACCAAATTTCACCCCAGCATAGTAAGGCAGCCCAAGGTCTGTTCCAAAGGCTCAAGCAAACCTCAGTCTGTGAACTGTCCCATCAATCCCAGCCCCAAAATGGGGTACAGCCCCAATGAACCAGAGGCATCCCTCCACACATCATCCAGTAAATCACAGCAGCCTGACTAATGGTCCAGAGCGTCATTGATCTAGTTAAGCAGCAAACAGAGAAGGTATAATCATACAAGCAGGGTTTTCCCTTCCTGACTACAAAGGAGCTCCAAGGAAACCTCTTCTTCCTCACCCTAGCCTGGACAGCCTCCAGCGCAACGACAACTCCAACCATAGCAGCAGTTAAGACATGGGTTTTTCCGGGTGTTTGCTCCTGGGAAAAAAGTTCCCTGATAGCATGCCATTAAAATGTTAATCATAAAACTGCCAAGGGCCCCTTTCCCCAGGAGGTCACTCGTTCAAATGCAGACAGGGTCAGCAGTCCCTGGCACGTTACCATGAGGCAGTGTTTACCCAGCGAGAAGCAAATTTGATAGATTCGACCCAGTCACATGCTGTAAAACCCACAAGCATGGGCTGAGACCGGTCCCTTGCACCAGCAGCGCTGACAGGGAGCCACAAACACTCAGGCGGCTTCATATGGGAGGTTTCCCTGTTCTGGGGCAGGGCTGACAAGTGATAGCAACCCAAGGGACAGACCTGGAACGATCACCAGTAGGAAGCTTTATGCCTTCAGAGTGTCCTGTTTAGTCTTAACATCAATTCAGGAAGAGAAAAGTAATCCCCAAAACCCCCTGTAATTTTTTTGTTCAGCCTCATATGCCTAAAGAAGCTAAAAACCCCCATGTTAAACACATTCAGGGGCTGAAAGTCATGATGAGAGCAACTACGATGCAAAGGAGATAGATATATAGAGATATATAAAGATATAAAAAGACACGCATCTTTTTTCCTCGTTACTTGTAATTTGGAGATAGAACAAGACTTGGGGGAGGAACACATGTTATCCCCTTTCCTCTGCATGCGTAGTTCTCATTAGGGCCAATTAGGATGATAATCACATCTGAAAGGAGGCTACAAGCCAACCTGTGTGATAAAAGCAGATGTAAACACAACTCCAGTGAGCACACAATTTCCCCCACCAAGTTCTCCAAGCTCACATCTGACTCGATTCGACCCGGAAAGCTCAGCCCTTTGCTATGTTATCTGGGACAGCATCCCACCTGGGAGGGGACAAGGTGGCAGAGCGGGTCTCCAGGGACCCACAAACCTGTCCCCTCCAAGGGCTTGCCCAAGTAATAGGATGGATGATAATGCAGGAGGAGATAAATTAATTGCTCTTTCCAGTGTTTTCTCCATACTAAGCATAAGGCATTGAAGATTTCTACATTAAGGATCGATATGTTGCTCGAGGTGAAGTCAAAGAGACAATCTCACCTGAGTTCAACGAAAGCAGGGCCTGCACTCAGCTCTCTAAGGCCTTTTCCATCCTCCCTTCCCAGAGCAAACTGGCGAATGCAATCCTAATGGGATCATCTGTGTGAGTTTTCTGCTCATTGGCGTTACCTTTGCCATCCCTGTCTCTAATATCTGCGATGCCTTCCCCATCCCAGCTGCCTCCCAGGTGACTCCGTGCAATTACATTTCTAATTGCACCACAATGGCGCTCTCTCTGGGATGGTACTCCGCTGTTTAATTTATAAATGTCAATTTGGAAGCACAATACAATGAAAAATTACCCACATCAGACACAGAGCAGTTTCCACTTACGAATAGGTATGAAGGCAACAAAAATAATTAAGTACTTAACAAAGAGAGAGGATGAGGGAATGCAGGCAACCCTTTAATGCAACCCTTCCGAATTTTACACATGCTTGATTTTGAGCCATTTAAATGGAAAGGGACAGGTAGCTGAGTGGCAGGTTTAATATTGGACATGACATTGCACAGCCTGTGCCTGTTTGGGAACATATTTAATATTTAAATCTCAATTAACCAGTAAGATTGACTTGACATTTTAAAATCTAAACAAAACACTTCAAGTGTAGCTCTTTAAAAAAAGCATCTGTGAAAGCACCTTTGTATTCCATGAACCTGCTCATTCTTTACATCCTGAATACCATCTCCAGGGGGGAAATAATAAAAAAAAAAAAAAGTGATTTGTTGATTTTCACCCCCATTTTCTTTGCATAGTCAGTCCAATCAAGCAAAAGTGGGCTGATTTCTGTCCTTCTTGTGTAACACCAGCAGAGCAACTGCCGAAATATCTGAGCTAGTTCTGAACTAGAAAAATTTGGTTTTGCGGGAGGAAAAATCAGCTCATACCAAGATCTGAATCACCAGTGCTGCTGCTTTCAAATTGTTTTGTCCTTTCATACAGCTGATCCCATGTGACATAGAACACGGGAAGAGGACAGATGCCCAGAGCACCAACTGGGGAAATGGGGAAGGAGGAGCTGCATGGAGCATCCTTGGTTCGAGTGATAGACACAAACCAACGAGACTTGCCCGTCAGCCACCCCAATCTGCTGCAGGCAGAGTCACAGCACCGGCTGCAGCGGGAGCTGGATAAAGGAGTTGTGTTTTCGTGGGCTGACCATGCTCCCTCTGTATCAACCCTACAGGTAGGGAAGAATGTGAAGAGCATCAAGGAATAGTGCTAGGCATGAGGCAGATGGCTTTTGGTATGAACATTTTCTCTATGGCCTCAACACGATGGATATTACTGCAACATGGATGGCCTCTCACGTCCACCCGGTCAGGCTGGCGTACCCCACACTGCCTGCACCAACCCACCAAGGTTTCAGCAGGGGCTTCAAAGCTGCAAACCAGGAATGAACACAAGAGCCTCTGCTCCAAGTGGGCATTAAAAACCAGCCCCATTCTTAAACTTTCTTACTCAACAGTTCTCAATAACATCACATCAAGTATGCCAGTGGCTGCTGATCCAGTTCTGCACGCCTAGGGCAGGGGTCCTGACACCATGGCCAGGCAACCACAGCCAGGCTTGGAACCAGCCCTGTGAGATGTCGCTCCTCAGCCATGAAAATATCAGCTGGCACATCCAATAATTTTACAGCACAAACACAATCATCAAGAAACGAATACTCCACAGATTTCAGCTCCTTCTTTTTTCAAGTGTATCTCTGAATACTACACGCAATGAGTAACTCTGCAATGGGTTTCTCCTCGTGCCCACACACTGGAGACCACCCCAATGTGCATTCGCCCTGCAACAGGAGCACTGTAGTGCTTATACACAGTCAGACAGAGAAGTTAAACAAAGCAGAGCAAGAGAGACAAAGTGAATTCTAGTGTCTTCTTTTGTGCGAGTCTTCTGTGGAAATTAGAGACCCGCCAACAATCTGCTTGTGTGGAAAGAGAGCAGACCCACCACACTGGGTCAGACCAAAAGATGGTCTGGCAAAATACCTCCCAACTTGTAACAAAAGTTTGCATAAAAAGCACAATAAAGAGAGAAAATACGGAGAGATCCTTCACCTGATTAACCCTCTTGGCCTCCCAGGATCAGCAGCTCCGGGTCTTCCTGAGTGTAAGGGTGCACTGGGGCCACTGTGTGCCCACCCATGCAGTGACACACTGCACATAGGCAAGGCCCTGTCTCACACACATGACATGATGACTATTACCATCTCCTGCCAGCTCTCAGGCAAGCAACCCACTGCAGCTCTGCAGAGAAAAGCCATATGAGCAAATGCCTCAGCTGGCGCCAGCTGCGTCCCATTGACGTTAATGGATTTGTCCTGCTTTTTACCAGCTGATGATCTCCCTCTTCTCCCTCTCTGCCCCCTCAACAGATTTTCTGATGCCCAGTATTCAACATATTCACCAAGAAGGTGGGTCTAGTCCAGCAAGTGCTGTGTGATGCTGGTTTACGTCCACTGTCTTAGAGGAAGGTGTAAGAGTATTGCCATAGGGTTGTAATAGAGTACCCTGTCTCTGGCAAAGCTTTGCGCTAACCCTCATTACTTGGCTTATTCTCTCAAGATGGGACTTTCCATCCTTTGAAATCCCTTGGGTTATTCTAATCCCTGCTAAGGTAATGCTTTATGTTATGCCAGGTGAAACAGAGTGGGACACGTTATTGCCCTTCACTCCGATGAGCACACTGCCAACACTGCTCTGGACACGGTGTGTCTCTATCCTGCTTTAAAGAAAGCACCTGTGATTACTCCCAGAAAAAAAGTTCATTTTACAACTCTGATGGGGTCAGCGTGCTCTATTCCAGTGACACTTACTAACAAATCACTGACGTCAGTGAGAGCTGAAGGGAAAAATCTGAACTCATTCGGAGACATTACTCCAAATTTCTGCTTCCGTCAGTTCATTACTCTAGATGACTTTAGCCCCTGTGTGCCTCCTGCCCATATTGCCATGTCCTGGAGCTAGCATTGGATGCGAAGCATGCGAGGGCCTTCCTCAAGACAAAACGCCGATGGCATCCCTAGCTGGCAGGCGGATTTCAGCAGTGCCATCACTTGTGCAGTGAACCATTGAGTATTGTTTCAAGTCCTTCCAGATTTTGTTTGTGTGCAAGCAATGCTAATGTGCTCACTGGAAAGCGTGTCCTCCACCACAGATTAAGCCAGAGAAACACACTCTCTGTCACATAAAAGCAGTCTTCTCATTTATCATAAAATCGTAGAATGGTTAGAGTTGGAAGGGACCTTAAAGATCATCTAGTTCTCATCATGGGGCAGGCACAGCTTCTCTGGGCAACCTGTGCCAGTGTCTCACCACCCTCCAAGTAAAGAATTTCTTCCTGATATCTAACCTAAATCTATCCTTTTTCAGTTTAAAACTGTTTCCCCTTGTCCTGTTGCTACACTCCCTGATAAAGAGTCCCCATTATGTCACCTTATGATCAGGGAAGCAGTTGCGGTCCCCAGCTCCGATGTGTGACGTCAGCAGGAGAGATATTAAATATTTAGAACGGGAAGCTCCAGCATTAACCAAAAATAATTCCACATCAGCAGGACTTACGGGATCAACCAATATGTGACAGCCCTCTAAACCTGCCCTGGAGTGGGACGTGACAGCAAACTAAAGGGTTTTCCCCGAATCAAAGATTCAGGGCAAAGTTCCTACTTTTGTCAGCTTGCTGGGAAGCCGAGTTCATGTTCCCACACTGATCCGTGCTGGGCAAGAGGAGAGAAGCAGCTTCTTATTTTTTTCCACCCTCTTTCTGGGTGTGATTTTACATGGGCCGAGGAGACATGGATTTGCTGGTGAAAACCTGCTCTTTGATTAGTTTAGTGAATTGTGAGAGCTTGTGGTTAAAACCTCGCAGTCCAGCACATCCCAATTAAAGATAATCCTAAAATACACAGCTTGCACGAAGAGATGAGATTTTTCTGGTGCCTGGAAGGAGAAAAGGGGGAGTTTCTTGTTTTAGTACCATTGCTTACTCTGTCATATTTCATTCCAACAACTGAGGTCACGTGCTGCTTTCCCTTCCCTTATTTTCTGAAGGAGAAAGCAGAAAGGTCACTTTTAGACCACAAAAAAAACCTTAGTAGAACATGGGTCACATGAAGTTTGGTGCCTATTTTTCCCATAGGAAAATTTGCTAAAGAAAAATTAAAGTAAATCCAAGCCATAACATTTTACATGATGAAATTTTTTCCAGCTACTTTCAAGGCATAATTTCCTCATGCAAAAGGAGAGGGGATAACACATCTCTATGCTGCATAGGTCTGTCACTAAGGAACGTTTCAGCAATTTTATTCATTTTCAGGCTCTCTTCCCTGCTCTTTCTTTCTCGCTTTTATTATCCGTAGTGAGGCTGCAGTGCCACTCGCTCATCGCAGCGCTGCAAAGTTGACTCACTACAGCTCCTTTTCTCTGTTCTCCGATCTCATCAAATTATTGAAAAGGTTACTGTCAAGTTGGCAAGAATATATCTTCAAAAAGAAAATAAATTTTCTTTCCTAAGTTCCAAATGGCACCTTAAACTATATATTTAAGGAAAGGACAAAAAAAAAAAAAAAAAAAAAAAAAAGAAAAAATTTGTAAGAGGCTCATTTTCTTATCGTTAATAATGCCCTCAGTTTTCTTTTTGCACATTTCAGCCCAGACAACCTAAGTTCGCCATCAATTTCTAGACAACTTCACTCTGCTTTTTCTGGACTTGCCAAGTCTCAGAAGTTTGCCCTCAGTCTTTGGGTATTTGTGGGATTTTTTTGTGAAGTCTGAGCTTGTAAAGACATGAGTAATGCTGTGGCTCAGATATTTTTATTTTGTTTTATTTTGGTGTCTGTTAGCCTTCAGGGTTACAGGGAACATTTTAATGCATGGCTCAAGTACACCCTAAAGGCTCGAAACCAAGAACCCAACTGAAATTTTTACATAATCTTGCTATTTTTAGAGAGATTTTTGTGATTCTGGGAAGACTGGNTACTTTTTTTTTTTTTTTTTTTACTCTGAGACTTGACTTGTATACAGTGTTAGATTGAGCATTTGAATTTCTTTTATGCTGCAGTACTTGTAAGTGCAAAATGTCTGCAGCTCAAGATCTGTTTCCTTTTCCTTCCCTTTTCTTTCCTGGGGCCTGACACCTCCCTGGTTTCCACTACTATCTGCTGGGGAAAGCTGTTTGGGAACCCAGCATACTTCTGCTCTACTTCTCTGTCCCTGCCAACAACAGCCTCAGTTCGAGCGTGCCCATTACCAGAACATCTAGGCACTATCAAATCAGAAAAAAATAGGCAAAACCTAATGCCACCTGCAAAGCCGTAATTTCTCTGCAATTATACCGGTATAAAATGAGCAAAACCACAGTGCTAGCGTACAACCCATAATTAATATTTGAAGAACACGCTGAAATTCAGGGTCTATGGAAGAAGGTGGGAGTTTTCCACTACACTTAACCCACTGGTGACAACGGAAAGAAAGCTGCTGGGCATTAGCAAAGAGAGATTCCTAAAAGCTAACATGAATTGGTCATGAACCCTTATGTCAGACTCTCATAAGAAAGTGTGTAGTTAAAAGACAGAACCTGAGCTGAATTGAAACAAACCAAAAAAGAAAAAAACCAAACCAGTCCACACTTATTTCTGTTAGAATTTCTGTTGGAACCTTGTTATAAAATTCAGCAGTGCATCCCCTCGCCGACAAAGACTTTTCTCACAAGACACCAGGAATAAAAAAAAAAATATACAGTTCAATCAACCTACCTCCAGGGCATATTTACACAAAGGTTTTTATTTGCCTTTCAACTTGACATATTGTTTTCAATCCCTAACTGAAAGGTAAAGGTATTAAATATACATTGCAGTGCATTTTATTCCAGAAGAGCTCCACGGTGCATCTCGGGCAGCGCCCATGAAGACATCCAATTACTGCCAAACCTAGCCCTGGCTGTGTAAGCAGGGCTGAAATTTCAAGCACACCGGACAGGAATTAATGTCTTCATTTCTTCTGTAAAACTGATGCAGCAGAGAACATTCCAAGCAAACGAAAAAATCCTTCATCCAGGTTCAGTTTGCCCTGATTTGAAGAACTTTGGGCCAGGCTGTCTCTTGGAAGTCTTTTACATGAATTGGGAGTATGAGGCATATATGAAGGTGATTGCAGACAGAAAATAAATAAAAACTGCATCGTTTTCCAGTAGGCGTGGGTCGAGGGCTGTACTTCCCTGGGCAGCGTGCATGCTGCATGCTTTGGGGAGTATTCAGAAATTCAGAAATCTGAAGATCTTGTTTTACCTATGAATAATAGGGGCTTCAGAGGGAAAAATAAAATAAATACAAAAAACTCCCTAACCTTACTTTCTTAAAAATTTGTATTTCAAATTTAGTTGAAAGGTGAATTGAAAACTCGCTGAAATCATCAGTGAAAACCTGATGCCATCTCTACCCCATTTGCCTTTGCAAGCAGCAGACACAGCTCCACTACGGCTCTCCCGTGAAGCCCAGAGCAGGTTAGGGCATGTCAACACACCTTCCATGGGGATTAACCACCCTACAATCATACTCAGGGGGCTCAGCCAAAACCAGAGCTCGAGGACTTCAGGCCTCACAGAAACCCACAGACCTTCCATGAGATGTCTGAAATCTCAACAGTATGGCAAAAAGGATGAAGATACACATTGAAGTTATTTCTCCCAAGGGGTGGTTCACGGAGCAAACTCCACATATGATTGTTACTGAATTAAGGCAATTAATCCCTGGAACAAATGCAATGCAATCACTGGGCTTGAGAGATGTTTGCCTTTCTAAATCAGGATGTAGCAACCTTCCAGAAGAGCCCCAGAATATACGTCTACCCTCCCAGCCACAAGGATTAGACTGGCATGGACAAAATCATCTTTTCCTTAAAGTGGTAGAGAAAATAAAGACTGCACTGAAGTCAGGGACAAAATATCTATTGAATTTGAAGGACCAAGATTTCCACCCTGTTCGTATGTCTTATTAATATACATGTTAATATGCACTTGGCCCACTTGATCCCATCACTGGTTGCAATTAGATGCTCCTAATCCAGACTTCGGCATAACACAAATTGTACTAGTTGACAAAAAAGCGCCCTCTCAAGAATGAGTGTCTGTCTCTTCGTGTGCTGTCTCTCTACATAACCCTCCACAGTCTGTTGCCAGCTGTCATTATGTCTGGCTCTCTCATTTTAATTGCAAGCACTGTACGATAAGGACCTCCAATTTGATTTTTCTCTAGTGCAGAACGTGCAATAAAGTTACTCATAAATGACAGAGGAAAACATGCAAGCATTAAGCATTTGAAAAACGGGTAGGTATCCAAAATAAAATGGTTCTTTAGACAATGGCTGGCTACTGACTGGATAAATCCTGTCACTATTCAAGTTAATAAAACAAATCTCTTGACGGGCGTTAGCTAATTTTTAGCAAAGTTACAAAGGCGTTACTACAGCTAGTGTTGTTAAAAACTTTGATTAGTTATGAGAACACAGGTCTAAATCAAAGCTGCCAACTGAAGCTGGTGGGATAACTGATTTTCACAACTAGAAAAAAAGCCTCTAATTCCAAGAAAATTCTACAAAAGGAAGAGGGCACATACAGTAGAGGCTGAGATAATATACGTGACTTTTTACATGCTTTCTGGTCGGTCTCAAACTGTGACCCCATCCAAGCAGAGGGCCCCTCGGTGTATGTTCAGGCTGCAAAGAGGTGGCACGAGTGCTGCTCGCTCAGGTGACAGCAGCTGGTGGGACTGTGGTCCTGCCTCATCGCACCTGGGGGATAAACTGCATCTGCTTTAATGCATTTACCCTGGAGGAGAAAGATCCATGTTTTCCAGGTGCTACAGTAGCAGAAATAACGTAGCACATAATAACAGAAAACAACAATAAAGAAATACATATGAATTAGGCACTGCCTGAACCAAGGAGGACTTGGCGTAGCATTTAGATGAGGCTGATTCTCTTTGGTGTATCTACGCATGAACGTTATTTCCTTCTTTTCAGACTTTTGCATTTCTCCCCTTGGAGAATTCTTCTCCTTGCAACACAGAAACAAAGTCTCTCCTTTCTTAGGAACTGCCCCCGCTGTGAACCTGCACACCGACACCACGGTGGCTGCAAACCCAAACCAGGTCCTGGGCACGTCTTGGTCCAGGGCTGGTGCTGCAGAGGATTATCCTTGTTCAGCTGCTGACCCATCCTTCCTTGCTGCAGAGCTCGTACATTGGAAGCAAAGAAACCAAATTCTTATGGAAAGGGGGGTTAATGCTGGCATGTATTCTCAAAATCACTTACAGACCCACAGCCGAGCACACAACTCTGCAACCCTCCAGAAGGCCCCCTGCCTGCACCGCTCAGGAGGACAAGCCCTGGGATGCTGATTGGGACTCCATACTCATCATCCAGAAACCTTTCTGCCTACCCTAGCTAGCTTACCAGCCATTCACAGATGCAGAAACATGAACTTTTCCCATAGTGGTGCATATCACAGAATCACAGAATGGTTGGGGTTGGAGGGGACCTCAGTAGATCCTCTAGTCCAACCCCCTGCCAGAGCAGGGCCACCTTAGAGCAGGGGGCACAGGAACGCGTCCAGGCGGGTTTGGGATGTCTCCAGAGACGGAGACTCCACCACCTCCCTGGGCAGCCTGGGCCAGGGCTCTGCCACCCTCAAGGGAAAGAAGTTCCTCCTCATGTTTAGGTGGAACTTCCTGTGCTCAAGTTTGTGCCCGTTCCCTCTTGTCCTGTCACTGGGCACCACTGAAAAGAGCCTGGCCCCGTCCTCCTGACACCCACCCTTTAAGTATTTGAAAGATGAACACAACACAGAGAGAGAGAGAGGAAAACCTAATTCTGGGAGTCATTCAGCCCACGAGCAAAATTAGTTCTCAGCTAAACTGCCGACAGCCCCCAGCTTTGTATTCTTCTGAAGGGGCTGCAATTAGGTTTGAGCATCGGCACTTAGGTTTGAGCATCGGCACTTAGGTCTATTTGCCCCACTCCGGACAGATGGGAAGATCCGCAACATTTGGTTCAGAAAAAATTATAAACTGATGATTTCAGAGGTGGAATCCGTCTGAAGCTCAGTGGTAGGTACAAGCCCATGAGCTTGCAGCTATGCGCTGAAGTTGAACCTGCTGGATCAATTAGCCGTACATCCATACAGCTGAGGGACAAATTTGGTCCCAGTTAATTTTATAAGCCATTTTTAGGCTAAACAAGTTTCATTAAACCCCAAGCAAGGAGCGTTCAACCAAAGACAAATTCACGTCAGTGTACTTGCTTATCCTTAATGACATTATTCCCTTCTTTCTGTACAGATGAATTACTCTCAAATACAGATGGATAAACATGATGATGTAATATTAATTTGTACTGAGCGATATAATTAGTTACTTCTCAGTAAATGTGAAAAGATTAGGAGAAACACATCAGTTTGTTCAGTTGGCAGATGGAAACTACTGCTTCCTTTTACATCTCCAAAAAATTACGGCAGCTAGCACAGCTTCCTAAACCCATTTGCTTTGATTCAAATAGACAGATTAAATAATTAACCAGAATTAGAAATAACATCAACTAGGAGCAGAATAAGGAACTACAGGTGTTCTCTGCAGGCCACGTCTGCTCTGATTTTCAGATGCCCATGACATCCAAAAGCCAAATCCATATGTGAGAGTGTACACGGTGTACCTTGAGATACGTTCTAGTACATGGGAACAAAACTGTAGAGAAAGAAAGCGAGTGACTGTAAGTGACAGGCTGAAGAAGAGAGACAGGCAAACACTGCACGTTTGCAAGGCTTCCTCAACATGGTGATGCACACGTCCTGTAGGAACAGGATTTCAGAAATTAAATTGCCATATCCTCAGGCTGACTGGACCAACTGTAGAAAGCAACCATTAAATAAGCAAGCAATACGCATGCAAAGCCCAAAATGAACAGATAAGGAATTGAAATTATCAACCCTGCTGTTTTGTGTGCATCCCATTTCATTTAAAGAAGAGATAGCTGTATTTACGTTTTTCCACACTAGTGAAAAATCCTATGGATGATTTCTCCAGAATAACAAAAGCCCATCCTTCATATGAAAGATACCATAAGGTCCATAATTCATCTATACAGAGGTGATTAGTAAGGAAGAGACATGAGCATGAGCGCATTTACAAGGGACAGAATGAAGGGAGAAGAAAGGAGATGCAGGCAAGGAATGACAGAGAAGGCAAACACACCCAGAAAGGGGGACTCATTCTTGGGAACACCATCTAGAGGAATGAACATGCTGTAAACCAGAAAACCAGAAAGAAAAATCACAAAACACTTGATCTTCCAACATGCAGGATCATCTGAGCAGAGCTAAACAAAGAGCATTCATTAATATAGATATAAAGACCATGAAGATGGCCCGCACAGCTGACATCAGACCACCTCCTTGAGTTAATCCCACACTGAAGGAATATATGTCTCTCAGGGCATGTCTGATCCAACACATTATTTATTTATTTTAGTGCCTGGTGATGAATGACCATGTCAAAAATCTGTATTTTGCTTCTGGATATGTCTAGCTTCAGCATCACAAGAAGTTGTCTGGGAGACGTATCTGATAGAAGAATCTTCTATTATTCCCTGCACACCTCTGAAAAACTCTCAGCAAGTCCTCCAGGTCTAGTCTTTAGTTAGACAAACTATTAGAATCATTTTCAATCTACCCACATAGGTCTTGTATGCCAGACCCTCCAAATTGGGCACAAAAGCACAAGTAACATCATTCTCCCATCCCTACTCTTATTTCTTCCTGCCTTAAGACTGACAAGGTCGCAGGACCAGACCAAGCACTCAGATGAGGTCTACGAGCCCATCACAGGACTGGTGAAAGGCAGCAGCTGCTTCCTGCTGCCTCTGCAGTGAGTCTCATGCCTCTTTTGGCAGCTGTAAAAATCAGTTTTCTCTGCCTGCTTAATCTTTAATCCCTTTGCAGAGACCTCCTACAGAGATGGCAACTTGTCCTCCTGGAGGTGGTAGCTTTGCCCTGTGGACATTCCTGCCCTGAAACAAATTCGGCTAACAACTGTGAAATGGTGAGGGCTTCTCTAGTCACACAATACTAAATGTAAATTGGTGTCCTACAACAAGACAGCCAAGGACACCCGTAATTTAGAAGACTTCAGAGCCATATATCAAAGACAAAGGGAAAACAATGTGTCTAAGTACTTGACCGAACTGCAGACCAATTTATGCACTCTGTCTTTACCTCCAGCATTACACAATCTTAAAATTGAAAAAAAAACCCTGATAGAAGTAGCCAGATTTGGAATAAAATTGATTCTGTTGTTCTCCCATCCTGCGTGCACAGTCAGTGCAATCAAACTATAAGTCCAGAAAAACCCTAAAGCCATCACTGTAATGAGATGATTTCAGTGGGTCATTCAAATAATGGCTCATCAAATCAGCAGAATAGTGAAATATTTGCACAGGACATTTACTTTCAAAAAACCTCATTTTTTTTAAAGGATAGTGAGAGAAATACTCCTATCAAGAATCATTTCACGTGTCAAAATCCATGGAAGTCTAATTTCAGAAGCCAGTCATCTCTTAACGTAACTTGAAATGCCAGAAATCGAGGCTGTTGCTTGGCCACAAGAGCAGAAAGGCATTTTGTAAAATATTCTTTTTTTTTTGCAAATGTGTAAGTGTACGCATACATATTGATATATGCATATGTAACAGCGGGGCTAATATTTGCAAAATTCAGACATATTCACGTTTCCTTCATTTGGTTACAATGAGAAATTCAATGCATCTTATTTCACAGAGGAGTTGTAACTGCCTACATTTGTCAAGCTCATGTTTACTTTAACAAGTGAAACTCAATCACATCTGAATCACAAAAGGATAAACCTTAAGGCTGACATCAAATAGAATCACTCTTCAGCCATTTGACAATATACTTGATACCAGTTGATACCAGTTGGTGAGGGATGTTAGCCTGATTCATATCTTAGCACCTCCTCTCTTCGAAACCCTAGAAAAGAGCCCAAGTCATGCTCATCCTATGCAGACACCAGCGTGGATATAGATGAAAAGCACAATCTCTTTCACTCTTTCCTCAGTTCTTCCATGTATAAAATGGGACATCCAATGAAGACTGTCTTATCCGGAGTCAAGTAGACATGGAGACTATTATTACTCTTCATTTACTTCAAGCACTTTCTCCTTCTCATCGCTCATCTTTATCATTTATCTGGTTTTGGACCGAGTGCTTTCATTAAAGGGCTGATTAATTGAAACAAGTATATTAATCTCACATTATGCCTAATTGCATTAGCTTCAGATGTGTCCCCTAAGTATGATTTACATTTTGAAAGATGTATAAGACTCTTTTCTATCATCTCCTCTAATAAGATCCAATCTCAGAGACCTTCTTTCTCTTACTACTTAGTCATCTGTGAATTTTATTCCTCTTGGACATACCAAATTTCTAGGAACTGTCCCTGGAAATCTTTGAAGATGGCACTGAATCAATAAAACACTAAATAAAACAGCCAGAATTGATAACATTTTGATTTTCTCTCATGTTTTTTTCTCCTTATTACTCAATGCGCTTTGCAAAAGAAGGCAAATATTCCATTTAAATGATGAAAAAACAGGGGCACAGACAGACTGAACATTCCATATTCATACCAGAGCCTACACTAAATCCCAGATACCGCAGGGACACTGAGCCTGTAAGGAGGGGAGACAGGTCCATGCCTGAGGCGATGGGGCTGCACCCTAAAGATAATAACAGACACCAATTTCACCTTTTTAGCCTCTAGCTTTCTCAGCACATTATTTCTTTAAGCAATTCAATAACTGTTAATAAGTGACAGACTCTTCAAACCATTAAAATTATGTAACTTTCATATCTGTCAGGTTGAAGTATTGTTCTTCCCACCACCCCATCACTTTTAGTAACTACTTCCAAACCAACTGCCTATGTGGGAGCAATCAAGGAGTCACCGCAGTTAAACAACTCTTCCAATACACTCCTTCAGAAAGATTAAGTCAGTGACACCTATTGGGTGAGCATTTTTTGGTGGCGAATTTGTGACATCCTGGTTGGGTTTATCCTACGGAAGCCACAAACCCATGAGGTCTTCTCATAGTTCTTGTCCAGAGAAATTCACAGGTCATCAAATCAGCAGAATAGATCAGAACAGATCAAATCATCATTCAGAACATATCAGATCTCAATCATTTGCAATAAAAGGGCAAATGGAGAAAATATTTAGAGTATGGCACAGAAATATCAGATCTCAATGTCATCAAGCAGACTAAGATTGCTCTACACTCTATGTAGATTGTATAGATCATGAAGTGGCTTTAATAACTGGGAATGTTGCCGGCGTCCATAAAAAGCAACACAAACATCAAACAAACACAAGGAAGACACTGACAGTTTCAAGAGGAACAGCTCTATTTCACAACTCTTATCTCACTGTAATTAATTTTGAAGCAAGCTATCGTTCCCTGTGACACTTCCGCACAACTCTCAGCGCAGAGAATGCAACCTCGGGAGCCTACCAAAGAAAGACATAAAATAAGCTCTCCTGGGTCAAATTCCTCATAACACGTGGTATGATTACACAGGAAAGATGCGCTAGTCTGCCTATCTTGAGTTGTTTTAGATGTTCAACAAATTATCATCGCTGGGTTGATGCTGCCAAATTGACCTAAACCCAAATTCGATCAAAATTAGTAAATGGGTTTATAGCAAAGCAAACAATACCCACAGAGCTCATTCCAACCCTGCCATAACACCAACTGCCACATTGCTTCTGCATCAATCTGCTTTTGAAATTTACTTGAATTAGCTTGTATAATGCTGTGTTCTGAAAAGTCTGGAAGGAAAATCTAAAGTCCCAATGCCACTTGCTGATGACATGAAGTACCACTCCCACTTGCTGATGACACAAAACTGGGAGGGGTGGCTGACACTCCAGGAGGCTGTGCCACCACACAGCAAGACCTGGACAGGCTGGAGAGTTGGGCAAAAAGGAACCCAATGAAGTTCAACAGGGTCAAGTGTAGGGTCCTGCACCTGTGGAGGAGTAACCCCATACACTGTACAGGTTAGGGGCTGAGCACTGGAACAGGCTGCCCAGAGAGGTGGCGGATTCTCCTTCTCTGGAGATACTCAAAACCTGCCTAGATGCATTCCTGTCCAACCCACTCTAGGTGAACCTGCTTTGACAGGGGAGTTGGACTAGATGATCTCTGCAGGTCCCTTTCAACCTCTACTATTGTGATTCTGTGATTCTGCAAGCCTTAGACCCTACTAACATTTTTCCTATTTACCATAACTTTACAATGAGCTGAGCAGGTATGGCAGACCCTCTAGGGCCACAACTCCTGTGAATTACCTGTTGAGCATGAAAATGAGCTTTTACCTACTATGTTATTAATTTCCCTTCCTTCCTCTCTCCATTGGGCATGTTTTGAGCCCTGGCAGTGATCAGCGTGTTTCAGGAAACCCAAAATGTCTTAAGGATAGTAAAGGTCAGGTTTTATTTTTATTTTTTTCTCTGTCTTTGCATGGTGTAAGAAAAACTATTTCAAAGCATGCAACACTGAAAGTTGGTGGAGGGAAGATAAAAACAGGAAGAAAGATAACAGCACAACTCTGAATGCTCACATGCTACATGAGATATGCACAAAGCCCTGTGCCACCACAGCCCCGACCATCCATTCTCCCAAGTAAGGCTTCGTTAAAGACCTGTGTGCCCAAAACTGGAATCACCCAACATTACCAATTTCCTCAGAAAATTCAGGTGGTCAATTTCATCCTGATCTTCCTTTCACACACATGGACAAACAGAAACACAAATCAGGAGGCACCCCCTCAATCAATGCATATTCATGATTGAAGAAGACCCCAATGTTTCTCTACTACCAGTGATACAAACATGATGAAAACATAAAGAATGGCTGCAGAAGCTGAGGCAAAGATGTCTCTTTTCCTCCCTTTCCTACCAAGCAGTAGCTTGTATGGGACTGAACAGAGTTTACAAGGCGATAAACAATGATCTAGAGCCGGAAAAAAGTTAAGACCTGTTTCAAAAGCAGCATCTGCAGGTAGACAGGCTGTGCATCAGTAAGCCTGTCTTGGCCGTGGAGAAGCAAGAGAACCCATTGTTAACCTGGCAGCTGATGACCCTTTTTATCTTCTACAATCCCACACAGCAAACAAGCGCAAGTATGAACATCCAGCTTCCTCAACTCGTTATCTTAAACAGATTGTGCTCTGTCAGAATTAGCAAAGCACTCAGGGCTGCATGCAGCCAAGCCCTCAGAAATACCAAGCAAACCAGACACAAGGGACATATGGGGCAATGCCTTCTCTTCTGCAGAAAAATGAGTACAGAAGAAGAAAAAAAAGAAAAAGAAAAAAGAGGATGCTTTACACCCTATTTCTCCTATTTCCTTTAAAAAACGTGGATCAGAGAACAGAATTCCGATTTTATATACATCCTCTTGAAAATAAATGAGAAGCCAATATGTTCTTTTGCAATAGCCGTAGTATGAAATAGCTTTCCTGACCAACTTTCAGGCCTTATCAGTTTGGCAGAACCGTTTGATATACTTGGGACATGTGTTCCAGCTGAAGTATGCCATGGGATGCTGATACTTCACTCTGTCCCAATGTGTAAAATATTCTCCCTACCTCTGACACTCCAGCAATGACATTCTCTCGATGACAGGTATTTGTCCCATTGCCCTGGTTAAAAAAATATCCATCTTCCAACACATTTCTTTGGTAAACTCACTGGGAAAACTAAATGATTAAAATCTATAGTATTCACTCAGGAAAAAAAAAAATCCCACCAAAAATAACCATGGAAACTTCTGTCAGATAATAATAATTTTGGAAAATGGCATGATAAGAAACTAGCCAGGAGATTTGAGACACATCACCTAGTTCTCATTCACTCCTGTTTTGCTGAGTGATTCTGGTCCTTCTGGGTGTTTCCCCATCTGCACAATATGCATAAATGACCAGTTTCCTTCACAAATCCCTTGGAGATCAGGGAATGAAAAGATTTGGATAAGAGCTGTGCTATTCTTTTTTTTGCACTGAACTGTCCTGTTTTCACAAATCATTATGTGATATGACTTGGAGGGGAGCACTGTCTGAGCCTGTCTGCAGGATATAGCCCAATACTGGAGAGCAGCTTGTAAAAGAAAAAGCAGCTTCTAAGAGGATATAAGTACAACAGGGTACTTCATTAACAAAAAACCACTGACTTGTAGCTGAAAAAGTCTACTGGAAATGATCACAATATCACCAGGAAGTTTATATTCAGTGTGGACCATTTTTCCCTCCCTTTAAAAAAAATGAATGACCATGTCAAGCCTTTTCGTGTTGGGAACTGGTGTCTGCCCAGCACTTAGGAAAAACTGGCCTAAAGTTTTAAATCACCACGTTGGGAAGTGAAGGGTGGCCTTGTGGTTGGAAGACTGAACTCAAGAAACCTGACTTCAAATCCCATCGGCTATTGGCTGTCGACAGGACCTCAGCAGTTTATCTTTGGTCTGACACTGAAAGCTCTTTGGGACACAGATTCTCCTTTCACAGGTATTATTTACAGCAACAGGCTTTCATTTATGCGGCCCTTCATGCACCACTTTGATTTAAATCAACTTGCAAGCAATACAAACGGACTAATATTCTTGTAGAAAAAAATCTATCTACTAAGTTTCCATCACGTACATCAAAATATCCACCACAAATTTCTCTATTTCCGTCATCCCTGGAAAGACAGAGAGTAATAGTAAGATATTGAATAACATGATTCATAATGTTGTTATTAAAAATAATTAAATATAGGGCTAGCCAAGAAGGGAAATGAGTGCAACTATGAAATTAATCAGCAAAGCTTCTGAAGTAAATGGATAGGTTATTGCAGAACAGCACTGGAGCAGGATTAGGAGTACCTTCCATAAACCTTCATATGAACAAAATCAATACTTCTTGATAACATTTTATTTTCTAAACATTCTGACTATGTATAGAGCAGAAAAACATACTAGACTTTCAACCAACTTTTCTGAGAAAAAATCATATTTGTTTTTGTTTCCAGGAAAAACACACCTAAAAACTGAGGTTTAGGAAAACATTCTCTGTTCTTACCCCCAAGCAGTTAAAAGAGTTCTCCATCATAAAGGGTTTATGGCACGGGGACAAAATTATCCTTCATGTAACTCCAAGAAAATCACTATATTCATAGATAAATTTGTCTTCATCGTCCCACAATGTTTCTGTTTGCCAAGGAAGCCTGGTTACCCTAAAAGTTGCTGAACAGCTTCTCCCCTGGGACTGCCCTATTTTTACTCAGCAGAGTCACAAATGCCCATTTCTCCTTCTCTGCACGACATTTCTCCCCCTCGCATGGCCCGACACGCTGGCTGCCATCGCTTGTCTCCAGTGGCCTTCACACTTCATTTTCTACCCGGGACACTATGCTGAGGACGATGAGAAACCCAACTCCGCAGAAACGCATAGTGATAAATTCTTCCCTCTGCACAAGCCCAAGTAAGTAGATTTCCCATCGGGAATCACGCTGGGACACGGGCACGGGCTCCTCTCCTTGACCCCGGGGTGGTGGCTGCTACGAGAGCAGCACACGCAAGTCCCATCACCACCCCGTGGCACGAAAAACGAGTGCCTGTTTTATTGCATGTGGCCGTGGAGGTCTGATACAGCTGTGGTTATTAGACACCAGCTTGCAGCCTTTGCAGAAAATGCCACTTTGGTGACACCTCTGCAGAAGTGTCAGTTCAAGGGGGACCCAAAGCTCAAAGCTGAGAAATGCCAGAGCACGGGGCTCCCGAGCACAGAGCTGCATCTTATTATCACACAGACAAACTGCAGCAACTCCAGCCATCCCAGGGCTTGCAACATCCATGCGAAGGAGACAAGATTCACTATTTAAAGTACAGGTCTCCAAGTCCACTGCTGGCCATTTATGACAAAAAACTGTAGCTAGGGGAGACCGAGGCTCTGCTTCCTTCTTGAAAGCCGCATCTCAGGGCTGATGAGGGTGGTGGAGGCTCCATCCCTGGAGATGTTCAAGGCCAGGCTTGGTGAGGCTCTGAGCAACCTGATCTAGTTGAAGATGTCCCTGCTCACTGCAGGGGGGTTGAACTAGATGACCTTTAAAGGTCCCTTCCAACCCAGCATATTCTATGATGGTCCCCGCATCTGGGGCTCTCGCATCTGCCTGCCACAGCAAAGCACTCGCTGTGGTTTTAAGCAGTGTTTTTAGCTCCCCTCAGTCTTCCGCTTTAAAGGCAGCATTTCCCATCACCGCGATATCCCAGTCCTGAAACAAAATTACAGTAACCCTCACAGAAAGGCCCGTGCGTGGGCTGCTTTCCTCATTCCTCCTCCTGAGGAAGGAAGTTCAGCTGGAGCCAAAAGCACAGTCCCAAGCAAAACCCTCGCACGCCTCTAAGCCACACAGGGAAAACACACAGGCTGACTGCAGAGCTGCATCCAGCAAAGGATGTGATGGCCAAAAGGGAGGCTTTTCCATGGACTCCACAGGAGTCAGCTATTCAGAGCCAGTGCAGACATTCAGGTAAGCCAAAGGGGAACTGAGTCTTCCTTTGAGGCTATTACTGCAAAAAGAGGCATGTCTGCAGCACTGTAGCTGGGTAGATACGGGCCCTGCAAGGAGCAAAACTATGGGAGGGTTTGTGAACCAGGTGATGAGACCTGGTCTGCCTCACCTACAGCATGAGTAGGACCAAGTTAGTCACTACAAAGGCCATTCAGGAGCATCCAAACCAGCCCTGATCCCACCAGTGTGACTGATGGGTGGCCTGCAAGGAGAGCTTGCAATGGCTCTGATGATGGGTGTCAGGAACTGCAGATCCATCCCTCCTCCTGACTGCTCCTTCCAGAAAGCACAAGCCTGTCCCCAAAGATACTGGAAGCATTCAGGCTCAAAATGTGTCGGTAGCCAAAGCAAAGGACATTTCACTGCCTTAGCCAAATGCAGACTTAATAGGCGCAACTGGAGACACAGAAGGTTTAGGTCTGAAGCCAAACACTTTTCCAGGTTCCCCAACTGTTGTGGGCTGACCCAACACCTCCAAATGCACCTGGAAATATGGACCTTTCACAGAACAGCCCAAACTGGGAACCAGAGTATAGGACACCCCTAGGTCCTGGTCGGGTCTCAGCCAGGAAGAGCCACGCTCCCAGAGCTCAGGCATTCCCCATTGCAAGGCCAGTGAAATAAAACATACAGGGCAAGAAAGGGAGACACAATCTGGTGTGATAGTACACTCCAACAGCTAACACTGTCTTGTATTTTCCAGTATCAGATTATACATATATACAGACTATATACATACGTTGATTTATAGACTTCTATAATAACGTGCTGTATTTCAAAATACTCAGCAAAGCAATGATATAAAAGGCATATATGGAAGATAATTTAAGTAATTTCAAAAGAATACAAAGCTGCTGTAGATTCATTTAGCCCATGACCACTGCAGACCTCGTGGATGGCCTCATCTGTGGCATAATGAACAGGCAGATGGCAAGAGATCTTCATCAGAGATAAACCCAGTCCTCTGCGTAGTGCCAAAACCTCCAGCAATCATTCCTCTCTCTGTCCTGATACATGCACCGCCTTGTTGCGCGGGGCTTTTTGCCTACTCCAGACTCATCTCCCACAGAGTCAACTCCAAAGCTCATTTCTCAAAGACGATTTTCAGGTTGAAAGTGGTTCCTTGAACAATCCCAGCCCAAGCAACATCCCTCCTTTGCTGTCTCTCGGCCTGAAGAAGGTAAAGCTGGGACTGGTGCTGATTACTCTACACCCAGCAGAGATTTGGCACAGCAATGAATCTCTGCAGCCATGGAGCTTTCTCTGGGCAACAAGATCAAAATGGAGCAAGCCAATCTCAAGAATAACACCCGTAGGCTCCCACATCACTCCTAAATTACAATATCTTGCTGGGAGAGACAGAAGCAACAGAGATGCAAGTGGACAGTTTACAACTGCTAATACTCAGGGATAAGTTTTGTCCTCTGTAGCAGCTGCAGATGAGGCTATGAGGGATGTCTCATCATTATGAACTAGCAGGACTGGGGTTTAGGTTAAGGCTCAGGAGAGAGGAATTTTCCTTCATACCATCCTGCTAAACTATTGCTTCAAGAAAGAAGGAAAGAGAGCAGAAATTCTCAATTACTCATTTGAATGTGGAAGAAGCTTTGAGATTCTGAATCTTAAAACCTCAGAAGTCAAGCAGTGAACAGAAAGAATCCAAACAGTATTTCTTTGCCCAGATTCTTGATTTTAAGTTTCCTGATGAGTTCTCTGTGAACTAAAAATCATTATTTCTTTCCTTTTTTCTTCCTATATACAGAGAATCCCTAAAGCAGGAAGGGAGGGCTCCAAAGTTTGCACTCACTGACATTTTGCAGTGAGGCTGCACACAGAGAATATGCATGGGAAGAGACATTTAGAGGTGATCCTTACCAAGCATTGAAATCCCTTTTAAAAAGAACCCAAAAAGACTCTTTTCTGGAACACTTTGCCTGGACAAAACCCAATTCTTCTGCCATCAGCATGAAAAAATGCAAAGTCTCTCAAAGCAGTCCATGCTTTGTAGGGCTGGCACATACAAATCCACTCTGAAGCTGTGCACTTAAAAATCACCGTTCACCCCAAAACACTTCCCCAACTATAGCACTTAGTGCATAAAGTGCAACACAAACAGAACAGCGGCGATTAAGTAGCAGGGTAGCAGAGATCCAAGAAACACAGTCTAACCTCTTTTACCACCTGAAATGCCATCTGAACTTACATTGCCTGGCAAAAACTTTGTCACCTTGGTTCTGCCACTAGGCATGCCTAGAGGAGCCAAAACCGAGTCCCCTGACCTGTGCATATAAGCCTGTGGGATTCATGTAAGAGATGGCCTCAAGATAAGTGTTATGAGAAGCTGCAGACCACTGGGAATACTCAGATGAAGTACAGCTTCCGACGGAGCAGGCTGTCCAGAGAGGCTGGGCAGTCCTCCAGGCATTAAAACCCAATTGGATCAAGCCCTGAGCAACGTGGACTGATCTCAGAATTGGCCCTCATGTGAGCAGAAGGTTGGATGAGAGACCTCCTGAGGTCCCTTCCCACCTGTTTTACCCATTATACTAATATGGAGGTTGGGATTCAGTTCTCAAGTGCAAATGTCTGCAGTTGGGCATCTAGTCTATGCCATGGAAAAAGAGATACTCCACCCTATTTTAAGGAAGGATAGAGGAATTAACCATGGGGGGTACCTGTCTCTCCCCATTGACAAACACAACCTGCTTAGTCTCAGACAACTAGCCGAGATGTCTGCAGCAGAGGAGTGAATGCCACCAGACCACTCACACCACCAGTGGAAGACCAATATCCAGTTTCCCTAGGTTGAGGGATTCACACCCAGACCTCTCTGGGGATCTTCCTAAAGATAGCTGCCTTCCATAAAGGCAGCGCTATGGCAGTAGATTTCTTCCATCCCTCTTCCCAAAACCCACATGCTGAGCATTGGAGACAGAGCCCACCTGGCAACTTGGGAGGAATTGATGCTCATCCCAGTCCTTGATCCGCGGATTATCTTTTTCTGTTGGGTTTGACTTAAACCTAGCGACTATCTCATGCAAAATAGATAAACAGAATTGCTCTTGCTGCATTATAGCTGGCTTGTTATTAATGAGAGGACTTTGCCTTTCCTCACATCAATAACTGCTGTTCACATGAGCAGCTCCTTTGAAGGAAGGATTTACATAAGAATCAGCCTAGCAGGGCCAGGAGCCTAAAAAACCTGTCTGCCAGCCCAGGGGCAGTCTCTGCTCAGGTGCTTCGTGAAGTACCAAAAGTGCTACAGAAAGAAACGGATCATTATAATATGTGGCAGCCTCTGAGACACAGGGTAGTGGAGAGGAGGCTGGGACACCTAGCTTCTCCATTTGCCTTTGTTATTCAATTACTTTGCCACTTAGCATTCAATTATTCACCTTCTGTCTATTTAGCACGGGGATTTTCTCCTACTATGAAGCTGAAGAAAGAAATAAAGGTAAATAAAGTAGGATTCCAGGATGAAACATAAAAACAAAGCAAACAATGTCCTCAGCAAGGCTCTGCTCAGCCACTGATGACTGACAGCATCACAAGTTGTAAAGATAAGAACCCAAGTTTTACTTTGTAAAGTCCCACATTTCTGTGTCAACAGTATTTTCTAAACAACTGACACTACCGATTACCCACCGAAACATAACAACTGCAAGCTGAAAATCATCTGCCCATGCAAATGCTATGGATCTTTTCCTCTTCCTTCTCTCCCCCTTCTCTGTTCAAATATTTGTTTGTCAGACTTCAGCACTGAAAGCTGGAAGAATGCCATGCTGCCCTTCTAATATTTTATAGAGTACTGCATTTATTTGCAATTATATTCCCCCAGTAAAAAACACGCTGCTTCAGTAAATCTTCCCCCAGTGAAATTTTATGTATTCTGGCTAGCTGTTTACCGCAGAATTTTTGTAATAAATTCTTCTCGCTTGCAGTCTGACCTTTGTAATTTTCATAATACCCAAAAAACCTCAAATACTCCTTCTGCAGAAGTACCTTTGCAATCTGCTCACCTTTCCTTTCCTCTGGACTTTCAGCAAACAGACGTCAGCGAGGACAGCTGCTCTGCAACCTCCCCAGTACGCTGACCTGGCATCTTGAATGGTGACACCTGAGCTTCAGGTCTGAGGGCAATCTTTTATGCTTCTTTACAGAAAACACATTTCTTTTGGACTCAACACCAACAAGGTATCTACACTGCAAGCCTCAGTCCAAAGGTGTCTCCTGAACTACCACTAGGTCCATATTAAAGCTTCAGGCTCACTAAAACTACGAAGGAGATCAGAGGGCTGGAGCCCCTCTGCTGTGAGGACAGGCTGAGAGAGCTGGGGTTGTTCAGCCTGGAGAAAAGAAGGCTCCAGGGAGACCTTAGAGCCCCTTCCAGTACCTAAAGGGGCTACAGGAAAGATGGGGAGGGACTCTGGATCAGGGAGTGCAGTGATAGGACAAGGGGTAACGGTTTGAAGCTGAAAGAGGGGAGATTTAGATTGGATATCAGCAAGAAATACTTTACTGTGAGGGTGTTGAGGCACTGGCCCAGGCTGCCCAGAGAAGCTGTGGCTGCCCCATCCCTGGAGGGGTTCAAGGCCAGGCTGGATGGGGCTTGGAGCAGCCTGGACTGGTGGGAGGTGTCCCTGCCCAGGGCAGGGGGTGGAACTGGATGGTCTTTAAGGTCCCTTCCAACCCAAACCAGTCTATGATTCCGTGTACCATTCTGTGAAAAGGTGTAACTCACAGGGTGTTTAAGATGCTTTTTATAGCCCATTAGTCACGGAGGCTCTGTGTGCCACCCCAGGCACCACCCAGGTTGGAGATACAAATCAACCCATTTCCTATCATTTCCAGATAGAAATGGACAGAGAAGAAGGGAGAGGAGGGAAGGATGGAGAGCTGGAAACCCTAGCAGTAATGATATTTGCATTTTGGGGTCTGAAGATCAAAGACACTCATAGCATGTGCACATGCCCCTCCATTTGCACTCAGAGTCCATTTTTAAGATTATTCATCTAGGCATTGGTAAATATTGCTTTTGCATCACCAAAAGCTATAGATGGGCAAATGGAGGGCAACCACAAGGGCTTGTTTGCCCCAGCCTCAGTAATTTAGCTGGGTCTTTTGACAAACTGGAGGAGGAGACATGATTTTAAAACTGTCCTGTGGAGGCAGGTTTTCAAAACTGTAATCATTTATTTAACTGTATAATAATAACTAATACTTTCTATAACTGTATAATCATTTATTTGCAGACCTCCCCCAGAAAAAGCATTTTCTTTTAGCCAGACAGACAGGAGTTGGGAAATTAAACCTGTTTGCTGACCCCTGGTTTTTCAGTCAGACCCACCGAAATTACAGAGCAGATCAAGACACTCTTGCTGTCTGGGTTTGCCCCCAGGAAAAAATGTTTTTTCTTCCGTGCAAAGTTTAAGAAAATTGGAAGTGTTTGTGATAAAACCATGAAAAGTGGTGACTGCAACGTTTTCATATCCTTTTTCTTATTTCCTTCTTTCAGAGCTTCCCTCATTTCTGTCTCAAATTTAAATGACAGCCAACTTTAAGAAAACTCAAGCCTTTCTAGTACTGCTTATTTTCTCCACTTTCAGTGTCCAATTCTTTTTGGACTTTCCTACATGGGAGCAGCCTCTGCCTCTAAAGTAACGTTAATTGACTCTCTTTGTGCCTAAAATCTTGCCTTGGCAGGAAGAAAAGCCAGACCCTGGTATGCCACGACAACCAACCAGGACAAAATGTGTTGCACAGCCATACGGACTGTGTACGGAATGTGTTCCCTGTCCAAGAAGAGACAAAAGGCTGAAGTGTGGCTCAAATCATGCTACCAACACAAATGTTCTGATTTTGGCTCTTCTAGAGCACTTTTCTAGGGGTCTCAAAGCATTTTATAACAAAAAGACCAGGTTTAGCTGTAATAGGTTGCAACTGTAAGCTTAGAAAATCACTTAATAGAGGACATTTAAGATCAATTCTGGGAACAACATTCAGGGTTTACTAATGTTGCCTTAGATGATACTGCCTTCCAAAACATACAGTGACCTCCTCAAAAACAAAATAAGCTTAATCATTAGGTTGTTCCACATTTGTTATTTCTGATAAAGGGCATTTCTCAGGGAAACCTGGGGGTTAATTAGTTATATGGATCTTTTATGTCATGTTTTCTTTGGCAAAAGATCAGTGAGCTCATTAATTTCTATATCTAACTTAGTTTCCGTTTCAAAGTACTATAAAACAGAAACAACCAGACGCTCATGCCAAAAAGTAAACATTAAAGAGAACGATAATATAAATGGTCCCTTTTTAAATTGATTCAGATACAACAGATCACAAAGGGCCATCTTACTACCAAATGCTCTTAAAATAAAAGATGAAGACCTCCTTACCCTCTACTTCGAGTAAGTATTTAAGCTAATGAGAGCTAGGAAATCAATGAGTGCATATTGACTTGCTATCTAGCCAGGCTTCAGACAGATTCTGGTAAACAAACACAGGCCTAAAAATAAATGTATACGGGAAATTTTTTTCAGGACATTACACATTTTTAAGCAGAAAGGGGGAAAAAAAGGTGGAAAGAGATACTGTAAAGGTAACTCACATGGAAGAGATCGTCCTTAAAATTTTTTCATCTATTGGAAAATCAGCTATGCTTAAATCAGTATCCATTTTAATAACTGAGACACATAATTGTCCATGCTGAATCTGTGGGCTTCATGCCATGCCTTTGGCTCACATCTGCACCCTCATCTGCAAATGGTATTTAGGACACTAGAGAAGGAGAGAGAGGAACTCAGTTCTCAAGAAAAGCCAACATGATGAAACTTACTGCAAGATAACAGTTCTGAAGTTCTTAATATCACTAATGCTTCTTGCTCTGAGACTTGGTCAAAGTTTCCTTTTGCTTTATTTTACATAACTGGTGTTTCCACTGAGGGGCTTTGCTGTTTTAGAGAGGAACCTGCAAATGTGCTATTACAGGAGAAAATCTAGATTTTGTAACAACACCTACTATCGCTATTATCAATTTTGCAAAATTTTTCACTATGCTGAGAGTTTAGACTCCCCAGAATTGTGTCACACATTGGTAACATAACTAGTGACACAGTAAAATGATGTTCTCCTGGGTTTGTGGCCATACATCTCCAACAGAGCAAACCAGTTACTGTTCGTGTTTCCAGATATTGTCATATGCAATGCTTATCCATGCACTTTTGGTACGTACAAAGGCACACAACAGAATTTATCTCATGATCCCTGTGGCAAACAGGAGTCCCCTCCTTCCTCTCCAGACTGTGGGGAATGCAGGAGGTTTACTGCTCCCAGCCCTGCTTCTTCCCCCACCGGTCACATTGCTGAAAAGGGCTAAGCCAAAGCACAAAGTTTTTCATTTCATTTGGAAAGAGATGAGGTCCGATAACTTGCAGCAATAAATTCCATTCTTTTCATCCAAAGCCCAGGAAAATCCTATATGCAATGGTCATGATCACAGAACAGAATCATAGAATAGTTTGGGTTGGAAGAGGCCTTTAAAGGTCATCTACTCCAAATCCCTCTCAATGAGCAGGGACAACTGGAGACACTGGAACTGGTTGCCCAGAGAGGTGATGGAGGCCCCATCCCTGGAGACATTCAAGGCCAGGCTTGATGATGCTCTGGGCAACCTGATCTAGTTGAAGATGTCCCTGCTCACTGCAGGGGGGTTGGACTAGATGGCCTTTAAAGGTCCCTTCCAACCCAACCCCTTTCTGTGATTCTATGAACTTCAACTAGATCAGGTTGCTCAGAGCCTTGTCCAGCCTGACCTTGACTGTCTCNTTGAATGTCTCCAGGGATGGGGCATCTACCACCTCTCTGGGCAACCTGGGACAGTGTCTCATCACCCTCATTGTAAAAAATTTCTTCCTTATATCTCGTCTAAATCTACCCTCTTTCAGTTTAAAACCATTACCTCTTGTCCTATCGCTACAGGCCCTGATCAAAAGTCTGTCTCCATCTTTCTTATATGACCTCTTTGAGTAGAGAAAGGCCACAACAGAATCTCCCTGGAGCCTTCTCTTCTCCAGGCTAAACACCCCCAGCTCTCTCAGCCTGTCCTTATAGCAGAGGTCCTCCAATTCTCTAATCATCTTCCTGGCCTCCTCTGGACTCGCTCCAACAGGTCTTTCCTGTGCTGAGGGCTCCAGAGCTGCATGCAGTACTCCAGGTGGAGAAATGATCTCCGGGAAAGATTTTTCTGCAGCAGACACAGGGCATGAACTGAACGGTGTATTCAACGGTGAGTCAGTGCAAAGGGCAGAGGCAGAGGCAAAATGTTCTCAGGCTCACATTGCCAAGTAGGAAACCTGCTGGTCAGTATTGCTAGTGCACACAAAATTAGGTCCTCTTTCAGGGAAAATCATGCAAAGAGGTGTCCTAAAGTTGTTAAATGACTTTTCATTGAGAATTTTGCCAGAGGCTCCCAAACTGCAGCCGCAGTTTATCACAGAGTACCAAGCTTTGTACCAGGTTTTCCATGTCTAACGCTATTGAGTGCACGTGACTCTCAGTTCACCATATGCACAACCAAGTACACAACCATGAACTACACACGTCCATTCTGGCATTGCTGCCAGGGTACAGGAAAGAACCATCAGACTGGTTTTTGTCAGCAATCAAAGGGGAGCTGCACTAGGAGTGGCCCCAGTTCCCACACCAGCCTTTCAGACGGCATCGTCCAGGGTGGCAGAGCCTCTTTGGTGCCCTTCATCTTCTCCTCGAAACAGAAGTAAGATCTTGTCTATGCTTTATTTGATGGCAGAAATCAGCTTCTGTCTCCAAACTCCTTGACAGCTGCCAGACTCGCAGCTCTGGTCTTTAATAAACTACTATTCTGCAGGCAATTTCAGAGAATCAGATAGAGAACAAAGAGGCTACCGATCCAACAATAAAAATGCAGATGGAGAAAACATTATAATGAATAATATTAGATTGGCCCTAAATTCAGAATTGGTGTCTCCTCAGCCTATAAAAGGTCCATTACCATGTGCTTCTTTCTGAGATGCGAGGCATGCAGTGTAACCCTTTCCATGACAAAATAAACAAAGCAATAGGCTTCAGAAAACATCTGCTCTAAATCCAAGCATTTCCACAAAGTATATTTTCTTAAAAGTTGAAAAGGAGTATTCTTATGTTTTTAAGCTATCTATATCTTATTACAAACAAGTTACGTAGGCCTTGAAATAGTAGCAGTGAATAAAGTGGGGTTTTTTTTCAAATAAAAAGCATGATCCTGTGGAAGCAGACATTTATTCTGCTTATGTGTGAGAAGGGTAGACAATTTACATGATGCCTAAATGCAGACTAACGTAACTTAGAAAGGGAATTGGATGGTTTTACAAAGAGATGGAAGTCAACTAATTTAGAAGTTCCTCAGCTTCCTTCTAGTAACCACGCAGACAGATACTGGAAACACAATAAGCTTGTGCTGTCACTGCAAAGTTTTATTGCAGCTTTGTTTTTTCACAGAACTTAAAGTAATTTAATTGCATGAGCCCAAATGCACCCTTCATTGTACCATTTCCCAAAAACGTATCAGTGCAATTATGAGAGAGAACCAGGATAAGACACCAACAAATGCAAAACCAACCAAATATAAAACCTCAGCTGGCTGTCCCATGGAGGTCCAACCTTCCAGCCATCCCTGCAGCTGGGGCATTTACCCAGGGCAGGGCATGGGGAAGCTCACACAGGCGGTGCCAGAAACCGTGACCTGGTACAGAAGTGGCTCCAGCCTCCCAGAGAGCGAGGGTGAAACATTGGCCAGACAGAATTGCTTAAAAAAAGTGTCAGGAAAACTAAATGAAAGGGATTAAAGCAAAGGAAAAAAAGATAGCAGTATAAACTGGTTGCAGGACTCAAGCCCAGTTTTGTTGCCTGATTTTTGTTTTGGCAGCTGCACATCCCAGGGATGCCGATTTAGAGACAGATTTTACTTAAAGCTTCCATGATGTTGTGTATAGAAGAAACAGGAACAAAAACATGTCTGATGGACACGTACTTATTTAGAAACCCAGAGGAAGTGAGCCACTTGTGCAGCTCCCAAGCTCGTGTCGTTTGGTTCTGATTTCTTTTTACGATTGGACTCATGACTTGATTCTTTTAACTAAAGAAACACAATAAACAAAATTTCACTTTCTTTTTTTCAAGCAAGCAGTAAAAACCAGTGGCAAAACCATTAAAAAGTAAGCAAAGCTTACAAAATTGTAAGCAAAGAGATTTTAGTCCAGGAGGAGATAGCTATGGGTGAAAGCCACACCAAACAGGCTGTATGCCAGCCTTACCGCTCCACATCCCTAAGCCAGACAAGCAATGCTGGGGAAGCACCCTCAGTTGGGTGCACAGCAGCTCCCATTGCAGGGACATCCCCTTCATCAGATCTATCTCACTGCCTCATATCCTCAGCTTCCTCACAGGGACTGCCAGGGACAGCACCAGCCATGGGTAGGTGACACCACCCAAGGAGAAGGGCACCGAGGCCATGCAGCAAACATCTCTGAGATACGCTCTGAAGTTGCCATCCCTTCTAAATTGGTGTGCCACCCACTTCAAGACCTGTAGTTGCTGGGGTCAAGGACACTTGAGGACAGACATGCTGTACGCTTCTCTCCAGCCAGTCCAGTCCCCCGGTCTACCAACCTGCCACAGCCACGCTCTAGCATTGCAGTTATACTCCTGGTCTTCCCAGGAACTTCTTTTATACTGAAAGAGGGTAGATTCAGACTAGATATAAGGAAGAAATTTTTACAATGAAGGTGGTGAAACACTGGCCCAGGTTGCCCAGAGGCATGGTAGATGCTGGACACATTCAAAGTCATGTTAGACAGGGCTCTGAGCAACCTGCTCTAGTTGAAGATGTCTCTGCTTATTGCAGGGGAGTCAGCGTAGATGACCTTTAAAGGTCCCTTCCAACCCAAAACATTCTATGATTCCCCTCCACAATGTCTATTTATCTATGTCCCTCACCAGGCTGACCCTAAAGTCCTCTCTTCTTTCAGGACACTAAACCCCAACACCTACTAATGACCTCCATGAACTTGAAAACATCGTAGACAGTGATTTAAGCCCAGATCCTTCAATTACTTATAAACATGAATGGCCTTATCACACTTGGTTGAAGTGCTTCTGGGCAGAAAACAGGTTCTCGAAGTTAGACTCACCCAGATGCATGATGTGGAGATTGCACTCCCAGAGACCGTTTTGAAGATCAAAGTGGCGGTGCGGCAGAGGAAGTCTCAGCCATACATTGTTTGCTTCATATACTCTTAGGTAGAATTATGTAATGTTATTAAGTGGTGTAATTACAGAGTCTAACCATGTGTTTTTGTGGTTGAAGTGAAAGTATGCTTAATGGTGTAATTACATCTAAAAAAGAGATCCCATGACTAATTACACCCATAGAGCGGCAAGCAGCAAAGAGCTTCCTAGCCTAATACAGGAATGAATTATGTGTCTGGTAGTTTTCCTACTTATTCAAAGAACAGCAGTGTAAAATACTACTGGCAGACTCTGTATCTCCCTATGCTTTCCACAGTGCCAAGATTATCACCAATAACAAGCCCATAAAAAACCTTCTAAACAACAACCAAGGCTAGCTCACCTTCATGCTGCACAGGAATGATGCCATTTCGCCACAAATGAGTAGGGATACAGCACTGTCGGTGTTTGAAGACTATGAGCAACCATCACAGTGCCACACAAGCAAGTTTATGAGTGACTGATGGGGTCTTCAGCCATGCCCTATGTGTCTCCTACCTGTTCAACTTTCCTGTTTTCCTGGTATCTGTCTGAGGTTGATGGAAGGCTCGCAGGGTGAATCCCAGGTGAAGACCTGGACTAGCCAGTGTTGTACTGGCTACCAATCCCTCCAGATAAGAGTTGTAAAAGGATGATCTTGGCTGGTCAACTAGAGTCACATCACAAACCATGTTACCTAAATCCAACTTCTGCTAAGTGCTCGGCCTACCCTCACGTCACTTAAGAACCACTGACAGGGGAAACTGGCTCCAATCCACCTCTCCCTGCCAACTTTTTCCATCCCACGCCACTTAGGGCAGATGGGGATTTGGCCTCAGCCTACCCAGAAGCCACCTCCTCCAGTCCCATCGGTGAAACTCTGGAAAACACAGAACTACCTAAAGCACTGGTCTGAAGCCAAGGAAGTGTTAAACCATTCCTCAAATCCATTTATCTTACTGCCTGAGATGGCGTTTATTACTAGAGTGCTGTGGCACCCTGAGATTTATGGGCAATGCACTCATTTAGTCCCAGACAGAGGGAAAACAATGAACACCACCCTATTCCCTGATGTTACTCCCCTCTGCTTTTGGCTCATTCTTCTCCACTTTCCTTCTTTATCCCCCTATTATAGCAATAGTGAAGTACTTGTCCTTTTTTCCAGACAGCCTTTAGGAGAGCAGAAAGCCTCTATAAGACGATACTTGCTGTCCCCCAGGCTCTGATTTTCACCTCTGCAGGCAGAGATCTGCTGCAGCCGTGAAACTGAAATCTGCTGGGTTAGACTGGGGAATGCATTTCACTTTGCTAGCACGACTCCAGCAAAGTTCATAAAACTGGGAATATTTAATGCCTAGCAGAAAGTCTGAGTAGTTTCCTACTAGATCTTCTGCTCACCAGCCCCACCTCTCCATCAAATTGCATTTACAAACTCCACTTAATGTCCACAGCCTCCACTCCTCTCAGTGCTACACAGCTCAAATAAATGCCCTGCGCTTTCATTTTGGGAAGGATAATGAACTGCTCATGGTCAGGCACAGAAAAGGCTCTTGCATTTTGGGGAGACCCAGCACATTTCCGTCTGAGATGTCTGAAGCACAAGTGGGTTCAGTAAGTTGAGGAAAGCGTTTAGAAGAAATGAGGGTTAGGTGAAAAGAGAGAGCTTCTCGACTGATGACTTCAGGTCAGGGCTATTCTGCTGCTTAGCATTTTTACTAGTGAGCTGAATATTTATCTTTTTTTTTTCTCTCAATACAGTCAATGGGTGCTCCTCTTCAGGGATCCAGAGAATGAGTTGGGAAATGCGAAAAAACTTCCCTCAGGGATAGGAATAAATCTCACCAAGGTGAGGACACTCTGCTTCTCACTCTGCTGGACCTTCGTTATGCTGATGCTGGGTCAGGCAGCCGTCACAAGCACAGGACAGCCCAGGTGGGACAACGAGACACGTACGCTTTGGGGGAGCAAGGCAAGACTGGGTTTGGGATTCAAAAGCAAGAGGCAAAAAATACAGGTGCAACAGAAAGAGAGGAAAAATTTCAAAACAGGGTTTTTTTTTTTTCCCAACATTTTCCCTGCTGTTCTAGATCACAAGTAAATGCACAACTATGATCTGAAGGTACTTCAGTAAATCCAATCCCAAATAAATTTGGGGGGGGGGGTAACTCTTTGGTGCCCACACTGTGTTTTGAGATTTTTAAATAAAGGAAGTTTCAAAACTCCAGAAAGAAAGCATCATATTAAATATTTTTGCTTTTGAAAACAGTAGCTGCTCGTATCTGCACACCATCTATGAAGAAGCAAGAGGAGATAATAAATGTAGACATAAAGCAGGTAGACAAGAACATACACACCGAATATTTTGGAGCACTCATCTGAGGTTGAGTGGATGGTTAAGCACCCAAATGAACTGACTGCGTTTTCAAAATGTGAAAATTTAACTTGTGGATATTGATTTCCAGGCAAGCCTGGTTCACTCCATTCCCCAGTGCTTAGCTGCCTTTGAAGGTCTTTAAGTGCCTGTCCAGAAAAAAGCTGCTTACTTCAGTGCTGTCTTAACCACAGGTTATTTCTTTAGTCTGAGAGCAAATTAGCAACACGCTGATTCCAAAGAAATACTCCAGGCTTCTTTCAGAGCCTCCTACATTTTGCCTCCAGTGTTGCTTTCTCAGGAACATATTAACAAGCTCACAGCAGGGCGCAGAAGGCGGCATTTCCAGCAAAGAGGAAACTTCCACCTTTGGCATAGGAAGCTCTGAACTCACTAAAATACTGGGGTAAATTTAGCTTGTGTCTCTCCTCCACGCCAAGCCCTGAGGTCTCTGTTTGCACCGAGCTACATCCATAAGAGGCAGGAGCCCGGGAACGCCTGAAGCGGGCAGGAGTGTTGGGGGAGCAGCTGACAGGTCCTGGCAGGCTCGGCACTGGGGGCTGGAAAGCCCGCGTGGCTCCGCTGACGAGGTGTCAATAAAGCGCTGTGACATTAAGCAGCACGCTGGTGTGCAGGGTGGCAGGCGGCGGCCAGCTCAAGGGCTAGGGCTCAAGGAGTGGGGATCAAAACAAGCCAGAAAACGCAACATCTTTCAGCTACGTGAAGTTTCCAAGGAAGCAAGAAACACCAGGCTTGTTGAATAGCCAGTAAAAACCCATCATCTTCACCTGTGGCCCCACAGAAGTTCCCCCTGAGTGTCCCCTTCAGCTCACAGCAGGGCTCCTCCACCTCTTCCCAGCCCATCCAACCTCGATCAGGAGGTCCTGCTCCATAACAGATATGGTGCCATGATGCCAGTCATTCACTCCTCACCCCGTCTGTGACTCCCACAACCTACCCTAACCCAGACAGCACATCATGAGCCCAGCTCCACAAAGGTGGGGGAACCAACAAAAGATAAAATTTATTGACTTCCTTGGGTTTGAGTCTTCAGTGGGATTTGTTACTAATCACGGAGTAATTTTGGCTGGGAGGAACCCCTGGAGGTCTCTAGTCTACCCCACCATGCAAAGCATATCCAACTAGATCATGCAGCTCAGGGTCTTGTCCAGCCAAATTCTGATCATTGCCAAGGTGAAGATTCCCCAGACTCTCTGGACAACCTCCACCAGCATTTGGTGATATTCATAGTAAAAAAGGTTTTTTCTACATCTAGCCGGTATTTCCCATGTCGCAACTTGTGCCTGTTGGTTCTAATCCTGTCACCACACACTGCTGAGGAGAGCTGAACCCCGTCTTCTCTACATCCTCCCATTAGACACTTAGAGACAGCAAAAAGTTCTTCATTGAGTCATCTCCCCTCCAGGCTGAACAAACATAGTCTTCTCCTGGTGCACCACATGCTTCAGCCCCACACCACCTTTGTGGTCTCTGAGTTCATCAATGTTTTAAGGGGACATAGACATCTAGGGAGCCCAAAACTGGTGGGATTTTTCCCTATGGCAATCCCAAGGCACAGATATACACCCAGAAGTGAGGGACTTGCTACCTGAGGAGCTGCAGCTGAGTTGCAGTAACCAGCCATGTGTCTTCACTTCTGCCACAACGGGAAGTGAAACCAGCCAGATATAAACCCTGAAACAACTATACAGCCAACAATGGCGAGTCACTGAACGATGGTAACACAGCCACTTACAAGCCAGAAGCTGCATCGTTTTTTTGTCTTAAACCAAACACAGTACCAGACCTCTGAAACAAAGACCAACGGGGGCAAAACTTCCCCCAGAAGCCTTTTTTTTCTTTCCTGCAACCTTCAATCCATCAGCTATCAAAGTGAATTATTTTTCTGTCCCTTCTCTGGGGTTTATGTTTGGGTGGAGAATGTTGAAAACTAACACCAAGAAACGGTGACCGTGTGCCAGGCAACTGTGAAAATACAGTCAGATAAAAAGTCTTCTCTGCTCAGAAAGGAAGGCTTTGGAGAGAGCAACCTGTGGCTGCGGAGCCTTCTTCACTCACTACGATTCAGAGCAGCTGCAACATCTCTTTAAAGCCTGTTCAGGCTTTCAATGAAAGTTCACGCAGCGCATTAGGGATGTCAGGACTCGCTATGTCAGGAGGACATGATGAAAGTTGATGGTGCTGCTCTCCAGAAACTAATGTGTCTTCATTTGCAGCACAAATGATAAAGGGATGATGCCATTATTTGGAATGAATATTTTTTAAGAGTATGATTAGCACCAAGTAATTATTTGGAGGAATTAGCTGTTTTAATACAGCGAGCATGACAGAGTGGTTGTTGTTCGTATAAGGAGAAAGAAGGGTGAGACAACTGTGCTATGCATCATGTAATTACAGCAGCAGGGCTAGGCCTTTTCTCTTGATGAAAAGCTCCACAGTAATTCCAAAATGTGCTCAGTTGGTTTTTATTTGTGACTGGCATCAGTGCAGTCTTTCTTAATGACTAGAAAAAAAAAAGTGAGAATAATTCACAACATCCACTTACTCTTTTATGTGTGACCATTAATGTGTCTGAACACTGATTTCTTTTTTCTTCCCTCCATTTTTGATATATAAGCATATCCAAACACGCTGAATGGAGGCATTGCGAACACTAGGGGATTACCTGGCTTGAAAGTTATACCAGGTTAATAAAGTCCTTTTCTTAGCCTTGGAAACATTTAAAAAACGAAAGATAGTATTCATTCTGTGAATAAATTTAACTTATCTTGCCACATTCAGATGTGTAACTCAGGCCCTTGACTCTGAGACCATATGTACAGATCGATGTAGAGCTAAACCAAGGAATTCTTGCATGTGCAAAGGCAAGAGGAACAGGTATTTCATTTTTAATTTTGCTGTTATTTTCTTTGGCTAACTGTTTGCACAGGCTTCATGGGGCTGGTTATTAACATTCAGTTTCCTTGCTAAAGGCATTCCACCCAACCCAGATCCCCTCCAAAGCTACTATAAATGGATTTAATTCAGACAATGATATTGAGCCCGGTGTAATGAGCCAAAGATTTTAGTAGACAGAAGTTTTAAAAAGCTTGGAGGGTTTAGTTCAATGGCCCGACGGCTCTGAGAGCAAGGCTGGCTTAAAAAATGCGCTATTCTCAAGCCCTTGTTTCCATCTCCTTGCTCTCTCTTCCACACTGGCCCAGCAATGGTGTAAACTGCTCTTGCTTTCTGCTACAAAGATCTGGCTCTTTTTCAAGAGGTAGTGTTTACAGCGTTAGTTCTGCCTTCTGTCAAACAGGACAGTGATCATCAAACACACATTTGCTGATTTCTCCGTCTGTCCTGTGTAATCTACATAATTGATCTTTTCTTCTTGGCCTGGGATTCCTTTGGTCCTTTTCTTGTTTTGGTTTTGCATCATTTCCTAAGAAAGAACAACTGGATGCTGTTTATTTCCCTGCTGTAATTTTCAGTCTGTTGAAAATGACTGACACAGGGCTAATTCATTGCTAAATTCCCATTTAAAAGCCTAAGGATGCTCTGCGTTTGTATAACCCTCTGAGCGGGACTAAGTTTTACTTTTCTAAAACCATCCTGGTTCGTAAAAGTCTCATCTCCATTTTGCCTAATCAAAAGCTATCGAGTTTTGCCCTATGCTTCTGTCTTTTTTACAAGCTATGTCATCATCGAGCCCTACATAATTAATAAACCCTCAGTTAATAAAAAATAAGAGTACACAGATTAATAGTTGTCTGGGCGTACGCTTCACTAGTTCTGGCTTTGGCAATCAGTTTGCTTCTCCAAGCTGCGATGCCTGCGATACCGTCACAGCTCATAAACACAAGAGGCGAGACTCCTTGTTGACCCACGCCTTGTGACATGCCGCCAGTGCTCCATGCTGTTGCTTCTCCCCATTACTTTGATGTATATTTCTCATTATTTCATAAGTAACACAAAAATTAAACTGAATCTGAGGCAGCAGGGAAATCAATCTTCTCCAGAGAATCATTCCAGTTAAAAAACTCAATAAATCTTTAATCCATTCAGACACTGTATAAAAAAAAAAAAAATTGTAGCAAGAATGCATTTAAAGAGAAGGCAGAAAAAATATATTCCAAATGTCTAACATCTATGCTGCAATAATATTCTTAATACATTCAGACAAGTGTTTTTAGGAAGACAGATGATGTCTAAATGTTCTTTCTTGATAATTTCTTGTGTGCTTTCAATTTTCTGGAGATAATTAGTCATTGTAAGAGGAGCATTTAGACTTTTAAACACACATTTTTTCACTAAAAAATAATTCAGTCAGGCTGGTAGTGTGATAGCCCTTCCCTGATTAATTAAATTTTCAGCATGAGGTATTCTATAAAAGTACATCCAGAAACACAGGGTAACACCAAGCTGTCTTGTAGCTAATGCTGGGTCTTTGCAGATTTAAATGCTACTCTTGAGGCTGCCACTCTTTGTTTGTGATTCTTGAGTTGAGTTCAACTTCGTACAACGAGAAACCCGCATTCAGCTCTACATACCCACACAAACACTGGTTATCGACTTACCTTGCTCCAGGAATGCAGGTTTGACAATCCCAATCCATTTTAAAGAGCCAGGAGTGAAACAAAGGCAGTCTCTAACCTGAGCACAATATCAGACCATATTCCTCTGCTTAATTTGAAAGTTAATTCAGGAACCCTGAAGACTGAGCTGAAGAGAGGGCTTTCAGCAACTCATTACTGACAGCAGAACTTGGGGTAATTAATTTCTATCTGCCAAGAGAAGCTTGAGTATCCATGGGATTAAGTGGTAGTTGAGCCATGATTTTTAGGACAACCATCTTGCTCTGAAGATGAAGAACCCCGAGTGTGTTGACCCAATGGCAGCTGCAACATCTATCTACTGTGTGCGAAGCTATGTCCTACCTCAGCTCCCTGAGCTCACGTTGTATTCAACAGACAAAAAGACACCTATCTGGCCCCCCCAAATACCTCTGTTAGGGCGGAAAATCCCACCCATGAAGGACCTGTTGTCTCTGACCTTCCCCAAAGGGAACCCAAGGCAACAAGTTCTCACATAGGTATCTACCCATGCTTGGGCAGATGAATCTCATCCTAAGTCTCTGCAGGTTCACAGGCCATTGCAGTAGGGCCAGAGCTAACATAAAACTCTCCTATTAGGGAGCTGTAACATCCTCTTTTGCAGCCCCACATCACTCAGAGCAGGAATCAGTCATTTGTACAAGTAAGTTGTATTTACACTGCAGTTCCCTACTCTTCCCAAGTTGTATGCAAGGAGGAAAATAGCAATATCTAGAAGCACACTTGTTGCCTTAGATTCCTTAACATCCACAGTCACGTAACCTTAGCTTTTCTGTGCACAACTTCATGATTGCCACCAGCCCAGCACCAAAGCATCCCAAAGGATACAGGGATGCACTTTTATCACTGTTTTTCAGAGGGAACTGAGGCTGCCAGGCGATGCCTGTGTCAGTAAGACTGAGGAGTACCAGTGGCATGAAGCAGCAGTGGCGCAGGCTGGGGACCATTCCCAAGACACAGTCTGGATGACTATTTTCCCATCTTTTGCCGCATTTACAGTATCTTTCATGGAAACTTCGCAGCTATAGAGACACCCTTATCTTTCCTGGCAAAGCTAGCATATTTTTAAGAGCCCACCTAGTGCAGTATGTGGGCATTTTCTCTCATTTCACCTTGACAGCTGCAAACTATCGCCCTCATTCCTGTTCCATTTATCCTGCTGGGAACTCTTAGATTAAGTAACTCTTAGATAAGAGTGGGAAATTAGTCATCATAAACACGTGGGCCCTGTGAAGAACTCCAACTTTCAAACAGCGAAATAGCTTTTGCTGCAGTGTTAACACTGTGATGAACTCCACATCCACAACCCCTGACAAGATTGCTATTTTTTGTAGGGTAAAAAGCTTCCAATCAGCAAATGAGAGGTTCTCCCAGAAAAAGGATCCCTGTTCATAAAGCCTGAAGAATTATTTTTGTCTTTCAAGACACCTGGATAAAAAAATCATTCACAGAACACACATCTACCATGATTTTTGATCAGTAGAATCATAGGGTTGGAAGGGACCTCTGGAGATCATCTAGTCCAACCCCCTGCCAGAGCAGGGTCACCCAGAGCAGGGGGCACAGGAACGCGTCCAGGCGGGTTGTGAATGTCTCCAGAGACGGAGACTCCACCACCTCCCTGGGCAGCCTGTGCCAGGGCTCTGCCACCCTCAAGGGAAAGAAGTTCCTCCTCATGTTTAGGTGGAACTTCCTGTGCTCAAGTTTGTGCCCGTTACCTCTTGTCCTATCACTGGGCACCACTGAAAAGAGCCTGGCCCCATCCTCCTGATGTATTGTATTATTATGTGCACAGTCCTATTGGTTTCAGCAAGCGGCTGGCAGAGTCTGATCCTGAATAACCACTCAGCATCAAGGGCCTGAATTCGCAAATAATCGGGTGTTGCATCAAGGCTCAGAGCATTTGGAAGCTAAACTGGCTTCACACCTTCCTAACCTCAGCATTCACCGCACAAAACTCTTTTCTAGCTGGAACTGTGAGCTCTTATGAAAAGACTTTGCACCTACCAGCAGAGTGCTTCAGAGATATTAATTCATTCAAGCTCATAACAGTCCTGTGAGATAAGTGATGTTGTGATCCCCATTTTATTGGCACTGAAACAGAGGTGACGAACAGTCATATTTTTTGGACACGGGAATGCGAGGAATCACTGTGAGAAACAGCAATAAAGCTAACATCTTCTAGCACCCAATCCGTGCATCCAGTTTTAATAAAGTCTCTCCCCTTTAAACGGTGCAGCCAAATGAAAGAAGATGGCTTTTGTGCTGATGACCCTCCTGCCTCTTTCACACGCTGGAGCCGCAGAACCAAATCTTGATTTTGTACCCACACGATACGCAAAACTCCCGATTGCTCAGCTCTCAGTATGTATGTGCCAACACTGAAGAGAACCTCCTGCCAACTGGAACTGGCATGTTATTGTTATTAATCATCTGTATATGCCACTGGTTCACAGGAACTATCTGGAGTATTTTATTTATATGAAGCATCACAGTGCAAATGCCTCCTTTTCTCTGGGGCTGACCATCTCCTCTGCCTATACTTATACTCTGTTTTTTTCCATTAAACTATGAGATCATAGCTCTCATTCCCCTATACATTAAAAGTAGGTGGCAAAGAGAGAGCAGTTTCTTGCTTCTGGGGGAAAAAAAAAAAAAAAAGCTTCTAATAGAGAGTTTGCACAAAAAAAGACCAGGCTGTGAAAGAGCAAGGAGGGATCACACCACAAAGCAATCCATTGCTGAGGTCACATCTTACGGGTCCTATCTGCACTCAGACAACGGGATATGGCAACACTGTACGGAGAGTTTGTCTGTTTAGCTCAAATGATAAGAAACTGCACAGCTTTATCTTTGAATTGCTACTACAATAGTAGTAGCAACCCTGGAGTCAACCAATCCTTACCCCAACACCTCAGTCACATCGCTGCTGTGAAAAAACACCCACCTGCTTTGAGGCTAAAGGCCAAATTTTGTCTTCATTTGCTCAGGTGAGCTACTAGATATGACCTGTCCTGTAGGAGACTCAAGCCAGGGCCAGTGTGGGATCCAGCCATGTAGGACACAGCTATGCCAAATTAGTTTCCTCCAGATGCAATTTAGCTACATCTCCTTGAGTAGGTGCCCAACCTTGCAAGCCTTGTGGAGGCTGTAAGCAAACCAGTCTGGGGTGCTGGTGAGACTGGTGGCCCTGAGACACACAAGTCTGTAGCACGGACAAACCTTTAAAGCCTATGATTTATCAAGTCTTCAAGCGATAAATTTACAATCAAGGCCCTGCTCACAAAGGTCCCCCAAATGCTGGTGTTGCCTCTAGAGAGGCAGAGCCCCCAGGGAAATCAACATTTCCAAGAGTGTGAAAATCCCAATAAGGGGAAAATTTCTGTGCAGATAAGAAATGTTTCTGGTCAACCTCCAAAGCAAACCTTGCATTCATGGCGTAGGCTTAACAGCATGAGGATTTGGTTCTCTTTCCATACGGTTATGTTATGCCAAAAGGGATGTTTGCTGACAGAAAGCAGCTCATGGAAAATCAGAAAGAGAATAAAAGGAGGAATTCTGGTGAGTGTGCCCCAGTGAAGATATGTGCATAATGAACAGCTTGTTGTCCTCAGGTGTTGATGGGTTTGTGGTTGACTCCTTCCTTCATTATACACAAATTGATATAACTAATGGCCCTGGGACAACATTCAGGTCTTTCCCACACGCAATTGACCTTTTTCAAGCCATAATCACTCCAGATTGCACCGTTGTAGAGCACGTCCAACAACAGAGCAAAATATCAGCTCTACGGTACCGCCAATAATTAACAGCACTGTAACTGTGAGTACATTTTATCATATTCTCTTATATACCCTAAATTGATAATTGCAGAAGCGGAAAGCAGCTTCAGAGCTGAGGCTGCACTGAGGCTTCCACTTACAGCAAGGGCTCAGACTCTTGGTTGTTTAGTAATTTTATAATAAAACTCAAGAGATTGCGTGGTTCCACTGTTAGTTGGAAATGAATGCAAGGCAGGAAATGAGGAAGGGCTTTACTCTGGCAGTCGATTTCTCTGAGTTTTGCATGAGTGAAGCAAGAATAATTGGCCCAGAATTTATAATGCCATCGCAAAAGACTGTACTACAGGCAGTGCCCCTCTCCGCAAGACAGAGGAAAGAGAACCAGCCCCGTTTTTCCCACAGACACATGCTGCTGCTAGCCTGGGAAGCAACGTCCCGTGGCTGACAGTGGCAAAGCATCTTCCACGTGGCCTTCTGCAAACAGCTCCAGAGCTGAGTTTTCTGCAGCACAGATATCTGACTGCTACCAGCACAGCTGTGACCTCCAAATCGTTGCACAAAGGCCATCAGCTTGGCATGGCTGCTGTCCCCTGCCAGCCCAGGGCACAGCGCAATGATTCCAGAGACGAAATGTTCGATACCCCAGCCCCAGGCTCCCTTCGACTCAGCCCTTTGTCCCATGGATGTATCAATAAAACAAATGATTTGCGCTTCAGTGAATCGTCACAAATGCGCTACGCAAAGGAGCAGCTTGAAGCTCAAAGAGCAAAATTTGCAGCTTAGGAGACTAATGACTCAGCCTGGTTACTCTGAAAGCAGCTTTTGTGGGTGGTAAGAAATGGATGCAGGCACCGTAGAGCCCAGCAATGACGAAAAATAACCTAATACGCTCCAAGTGTTTGTGCTTGATATGAAGAGGAACATAATTTTTGCACATCTTTCCCACGTTTCTGCAAGACTGAGTTACTATTGAGCCAAACTCTAATGAGAACTGAGGTTTATAGTCTTTTTTTAAAAGTTGGGTTGAGTCAAATGGGGAGCAACTTGTAAAAGCAGCCTATAGGGCTGAAGTTACCATTTTTTCATATATTCTGAAAAAAACTATGTACTGAAATTCTACCATATGCTTTATACAGACAGCCCCTGGCCTGAGGAATTTGCAGAGCAAATAAATGCAAACAGATCAAAGTAAATGAGACAAGAGAAGGTCAGATGAATATGGGAAGATTAATGGGCATGAAATGGGGGGAATGTTGCTAGTAGAAGGCGGCTGTTTGGGATGAAGGTAGAGCTAAGTCCTGGGGGTTGGAGGCAGGACAAGCAGATTTCAGTAAAAATACTGGAACCACAGGAGAAGCAAGAGATGGTTTTCTGAAAGACACTTTTCACTCTGCACCTCTTCCCTGCAGCGTGCACCTCATCCCCTAGCACTTGCACATCAGCATCCTGTAATGGTTGAGAGGGCCTGCACCAGCCCTGCAAAAAGCTCAGGATTTCAGTTTACCTAGGAATTGCCATCAGGCAAAAGATTCCCTCGGTCTTGGTCTGGACATGGCAACCTGGCACATCCCTTGTGTGCAGCCTGGAGCAGTCCCAGGCATCTTGGACGGGTCCCACAGAGCATCCCTTTAGCCACTGTAGCCCCTCAAAGGTGAAAACTGTGGCCTCTACAGAAAGCTTGCCCAAGGAAGATCACAGAGCAAGGCCTCTTTTTGCAATCCTTGGCTGTAAGTTTACACTTTTCAAAGTTCAGATCCCATGGAAAACATAAAGGAAAGACATGAAAATTGCTGGCTGCTGAGTGACTGCAGTCTGAAGACTCCTCTATGTACAAAGGAGGGAAAAAATTGTTCACTGCAAGCTTATGGATCTCACCAACCCAGGGATGAGCTTTGGGGTCAGGCAATTTCATGTTTCACAGATGAGTGCTCCGAAACCTAGCAAGAAAATGAGCCCTGTGCAAAAAAAAAAAAACCAAAAAAACCAAAAAAAACCAACACCCACAAATACCTATTCAGTCAGTGCCAGGAGGGCTGTGCGAGCTCGGTGCACTTATGGGTTTAACTGCTGCAGTGAAGAAAGAGCTGGCTCCTGCTAAGAACTGGCAAAAAACTTTCCCTGGTATTCACTTGTCCTGCCAGAGCTCGGCGCAGAGCTTTCCATTTCCACTCCCGAGGGACGCGAGAGCGAGAGGGGGCGTACAGCCGGGCCGAAGCGGGGAGCTGGCATGCAAAAGTCCCCGCCCTGCAGACAGATTATTTTCTTTTCCAACTTATCTATAAAATCAGTTACATGGGGACTTTTTTTTTTTCTTTTTTGCATTCGCATTTTACATTAAAAATAGACCTCTCGATGATGGTACAGTACTCATTAGCAGAGGTTGTCAATAGCTTGCAGCATCTCAGACATGACAAGGTTTGACAGAAGGGTTGGTGTCCCCAGCACCCCTGAGCACATGGACACATTGAGATGGTCTAATCCAGCTCTTGTCCATCAGGTAGCTACCACCCACTGACTGCAGCCTGTTCCAGTTCTGTGGGAATTTTGCCTTTGTCTTTGATAGGAAACTCCACCAGGCTACCAGTCTGGGTCTTCACGTCCCATGAAGCAGCAAGTGAGATATTTCCACAAAATGAAAAAAAAAAAAAGCCTTTTGGGAGGTTTGTGCCTCAGAGGGATGGAGGAGATGCAGTCCTGGGATATGAGGCTTGCTATCCCACACCACCCTTGTGACAGTGGCACAGCAAGGGAGACTCCAGGCAACTATTTGAGGTCTGATGGCAAATTCATCCCATTACAGATGGCTGAGCAGCCCTCACTCAACTCACGGGGTGTCATCTCGTTCTTGTGCCGTGCTGATTATGAACAGCAGGAAGAGCAGGAATGGTCTCAGGGATTTGAACTCGGATGGGCAGGCTTAAACTGAGTAAAATTAACTTTGGACTGTAGATGAGGGATGAATGAGTCCTCCCTGGCATGCTGCAAGATGGCAGAGTCCCCTTGGGGAAGCATGAGGATCCCCCTCACTTGAGCGAATTTTGACTGCTTTGGACATAACGATGGAGAATATTTTGCAGGGAACAATCCTGTGGGTGGAAGGGATGATCTCATAGGTCTTTTCCATCAGTGATTTCCAGGATTTTTTTGCCTCTGACATAAAACCCCAAAATAGCAACATTAGTCTAGGTCAAGATAACACTAAAAGCGCGTGGTTAGTTTTACATCTGGCCAGGAGCAGATGTGCTATACAGAGGTTGATGAGTCATTCCCAGACACTATATACGGCCCTCAGAGTAAGCCTCGGGATGAGGGCTTTACATCTGGCTGATGGGAACCTGGGGCATGCAGCATGGTGACCATAGGTATAAATACCAGCACAGACACCGCACAAGTAGGAAAACTCCTTGAAAAAATGAGAGCTCAGCAAAGCCTTCATGCTGCTCCCTTGATAACTGCTCCTACCATTTCTGACGGTTTTGGGAAAGCACAGGCATGTGCGTGGGCTTGAGCTCCAACCTCATGGGCTTGAGCCCCAACCTCATGGGCCTGAGTGTGCCACCAGCCCAGTTCCTGCATCCAACACCGGAGGCTTAGAAACACTCATGTTACAAACAACCTCATAAGCAAATTCATGGGAAATGTGTGCGCACTTAACCTCACCTATCCCAGCTTAATCACCTCTCCTCTCTGGCTAAGCTCATTTCCCAGCAACTGTCCCCAGTTAAGAGGACACCCATGGCCCCTGCGAGAGCACGGCTGAGGAAAGGTGACTTAGTGAGCCGCAGGACCCTGACCATGTGCACAACAAATCACTTTACTTGGCAGCACCTCACGTTATTTACCCACCAAACAGGGAACGACTCAGTTTTCCCATCTTTAAACAAGGGCGGGGATACTTGTCGTTACTATGCACTGAAACTTAATGAAGGCACGTCTCCAAAGCACTCAAGAAGTCACCACAGCACATCACAGAACGGTAATCACCAGAGAGCCGTGCCCCGGTGGATTGTGCATCGCAGGTCATTAACTAATCCCCTCCATATGTACAAATAACTCTCATTATGCTGAAAGGAGCTACAGACACATCAAGGGAAAACCAGACCCCTCAGGGATCAGCAACCGCAGTCTTGTGGCTAATACAAATGACAAACATTAGAGGGGATTGAGGCAGATCAAACAAACTTAGTCTTCGAGTGCAGCCACTGAGAAAGCCAGAGAAAGCTCAATGAGTTTTCTTAGACGTCGTGCAAATGCTGCCATGAACGTATACAGATGAGAAAAATGTTTATTGGAATCATTAAGCCATGTAAAACATGATAAAAATGCGCTTTTACCATCTGCCTTCAGATGGTGTGTTTATTGCCATGGGATTTGAGGCAGCGCCAGCACTGCCCACTCCTGTGATTCCTGGGCCCTTTCCGAACACCCTGGCTCCAGGAGTCAGCCACCCCGCAACGCTTTCCAGGAGGGCTGGGGGCAAGTGGGATGGGGTGATGCTTTCTTTTCTTTTCTGTTCTTCAAATAAGCTTTTGACCTCCACTGAAAAAAAATAAAAATTAAAGTATGGGAATCTAAGTTCTATAACCTAGAGAGTTAATTTGAATGTGAAAAATTTAGATTTTTTTTTTTTTTTACATTTTACAATTTTGAAGGCATGAGTCTGAATACTGAGGATCTGATTCCCAGAAAAAAAAATAATTATTTCATTCTTTTTTTTTTTTTTTGTAAAGAGGAGCCTTACCAGCAAAATCTTTCTCAGTGGTCCAAAGTGCCTTGCTCTATGCTTTTGGGCTGGATCCTCCCCTTGAGAAGGTTCGCAACTGAGTTCTGCTTGTACCTCATCCTTTATCATGACATCTAAACATGATCTCACCTCCTGTGGGCAGTGGTGGCCTCACGACGATAGAGATACAGGGCTCATTTTCCTATCAGCTGTTTTGCGTTTCAACAGCCCGTATATACAAAATTGCATTTCCACCTAATGCTGCCTCACTGGTTGACTTGTTTGCAGCCCCAGAGGCTCAGTACTAAACCCTGCCTGCTCCTTGATGCCCCAGTGTGGGAGAAGCCACCACCCCCAGCACCCACAGCAGATGAAGAGGACACCCAACAAGACCCAACACCAAGCCATCAGCTTTGTCAGTCGCTGGCAGCCGGCAGACTTTACGTGCCACTGCAGCTCCTGCCTTTGAGTCATCCCTGTGCTTTACATACAACGTACGGGCTGATGCAAATTTATGTAACTGCACACCCATCGGGTTTAGTCACCCTCTCGTCACGGCATACCCACACACGCAACACAAACCCTACTAATTGCTCCGGAAAATCAATGCGGCTCAGGAAGTCAGGGTCGAGGTCCAGCTCGCCCCATCGCAGGCACGAAGGGAGCGCATAGACTATTTTTTGCTGGAGATGAGAGGGTTAAATTCCAAAATGGGCTGACTCCAAACACATTCTCCAGATTGTTTTGAGGATTGAGAGGAAAACAAGTATTCCTTAGAGAAGGGCCATTTCGTCTCACTGTTTGCTAAATGACCTCTGCAAGAGATCATAATCTGGTTTTTAATAGGTTAGGAAAAGAAATCTCATCTGTGGAGGCCAAGGCCAAGTTGGAGGGAGAATTAAAACCCTTCTCATACAGATGGGCAGAGAGGTCCCTGGAGATCACCCCACCTTTGAAGATACCACAGTCATTTCATTTATGAAATACATCCATCCTCGGGGACCTAAGTTTCTCAGCTACCATTCAGGTGAAGGTTTGCCAGACTTGAGGTTGCAATTCAGCAAGGGAAACACTCAGCAAAGTCAAATACTGAGTGATGGAGACTCCAAGACTTTTCTGTGATCCCATGTCCCACCACAGGCTCCAGGGCTGGGGAGACACCAGCCCCAGCTCTGCTGAGCAAAGCTCAGGCTTGGTACAGCACAACTTGTGTTGCACAAAACAGCACAGTTGAGTTTCTTCTAAAAAGGGCAGAAAATATTTTTCTTCCACGATTCTATGTAACACTTCCTCTACTGAATGCACATTTCAAGCTCTTGGCTTAGTGTAAGTCTGCTGAGCTCCACAGGGAATGGGAGCTCCACGCTGGCTGGCACCAGCCTCTTCTGTCTTGGGGAAACAAAGTCTGGGTAATATAATTTGCCTAATTAAACTCATCCTTGTTCTTCCATTGGAAGATGAAGTTTTTCATCTCTTGCACAACCTAGAGATAAGCAGGGCAGTGTTAAAAATCTGCCTCCAGCGCAGTGGGCTGAATTCCCATGCTGGACTAAGTGAGTCTCGTACATAGTCTGGGACAAGTGTAGCCATCAGATTCAATTCTAGATCCTACAATCGCATTCCCAATTCTGTGTCACTACATGTAATTCCTCTTCTGCCTTAAAAGACTAACAATTAATTTAACAGTTCCCCCACTCTATCCTTGCCCACTGTACCTGGGACAGAGGTACTGTTTCATTTTACAGTCTGGGCACCAAGGCATAAAGAAATGGAGATTTGCCGTATCCCTGACACAATTTCAGAGTATAAATCCTATGGACTTGTTCTGGTGGTCCCACCTCAGGTGAAATACTCAGTCCCACAAGGCCTTTTCTCAGTGTGTCCAACTGAATTCATAGCAGAGCCATTACCAACATCCAAGTCAGCTAATACCTGGACCTGAGAAGTAATGACAGAATCGCCTCCAAAAGTGAAGTTAAATGAGTAAGGAGCATCCATAGTGGAGGGCTCTGTATAAATAGATACTGTGACACATTCCTTTCTGGAGGGTGACAATCCTTCTCCATGGTTAGGGCATGGTTAGATGATGGGGGGTGGGAGTTGCACCATTTGCTGCATCCCCTGCCTTTAAGGCAGAGCCCACAGCTCTCCATAGAGCCACAGTGCGGTGGCCTCTGCAGACATGGGGGGGGCTTTACATAGGAACAGCTCCTGGGGTGAGTAGAGGACCTCATCCCCACGGCAAAAAGCAAATTGGCTTCCCCCTCCCTACCAGAGCCGAACACGTGTCCTAGATTTGATGCACACTGCGCTCTTCAAACTCTCGTTCATACGGCCGTTTCCCAAAATAGAGCCACTGTGACGCATTCTTGAGAGCGGGGCTCCGGTGTTATTTCCATCATAGGATGAGAGGCACCCACCACAGTGTTCATCCACCTGCAATGCACAGATTGACCCACAGAGGCTACATGGGGACGAGCTACAACGCAGCATCGCTGCCCTGCGTTGGGTGAAGAAGACAGGTTCAGGCATGGCCATGTGGGAACCACCAGCAGCAGACAGGGAATTCCCCTCTGCCACCATGGGAGACGTATTTTTGTGTGCACTTCTCAGGGCAGCTCAGAAAAGCACACAAAAACTAAGGTCCCCATGGAAGACGAGATGCCAGAGCAAAATAGAGCCTCATCGGGTCAAAGGTGTGGAGTCTAGTTATGCAGCAATCCGATCCTAAGGTAAAACAGTAACAAATGCCATGCTTGCGTGACTCATTAGTTTATTATAAGCAAGCTGACTTTCATAGGAGGGCTTCCACCAAAAACCAGACAGCTAACAAAGGTCTACAGGCAGCCAGACATCACCGACTCAGTGCTAAGGGTAAGAAACACCACGCAGGTTACAGGGAGTCCGGAGGCCTCCCATCCCCTCAACAGAACTGGGAGCATCAAATTTGGACTCGTACAGCCTCTAAGGATATCCCCAACCTCAGCACCTCACCCTCAGGAGTGAGGGTTGCCAATACAAATGGCTGCAAACTGAGGGGAAGAAAGTAAAAACAACAGGGAAAGCCAAGGGAAAATGCTGAGTTTCCTGGAGGCTTTCCATCCCTATCTGCTTGGCCTGGTGGACTCCAAGTCCTCTGATCCAACCCAGACACAGACAAGTGGGAAATTAGATGCTTCCCACCTGGAAAGACACATCAGAACATTGTAATGCCAATAAAAACATACCCATACCCACACCTAGTCTTTCTCTCTTGCACTTGTTGGCCAAGCCGACTCTAGCATCACACCAGCAATGGCCAGGAATGCTGCTATTCTTCTGCTCTACCTGGCAAACAACCACCAAGGCCATTCACCACCCCCACAGTCACAAAGCAAAGGAGTCTCTTCCATATCTTGGTCATCTCAAAATGCCGTCCTTGCCCTAGCCACTGTGGACAATCCTTCATGATGTTGGTCTCCTTCTCCTTCCCAGCGTGGTTGCTAAGCTGCACCAGAGCCCACGATCCCCTCCTTGCTGTTCGCTATTAGCACACTCTATTAAGAGCTTTCTCGTCTGGAAATTGCTTTCCTATCTGTATTAAAATTAGTTTTGGGGTGGGCGGATTTCTAATGGCTTCGGCACTAGGCAGGATTCGAATGTTTGCTTTTCAGATTTGACTGAGCATCAAAATAGTTTGTTTTAGGAGCCTCTAGAGCACCCAGTCACGCATGGTACCAAAATCCTGATTTATTAAGGAATCGGCTAGTGCCCCTTTACTACATAACCACACATATGGAATGTATGCACTCTAGTCTAGTGGGGAGGTGAATGGGCCTAAATGCACATCACACTGGATTCTACAAATGCAGTAGAATTACCCTTGTAATACTCAACTCTTTCTTTCCCCTAGTCAACCCCACACCAGGGCTCTGTGACTCCCTCACCATGAACTTCTTTCTCACTCTACCCTTTCCACACACTATCTCCCCACTATCTGGGGAGTTGCATTTACCTCCGTACTGTCCTAGATGCTCTTTCTTTCTTGTATCGATAAATAGTGCTCTTTTCACAGCCTTTCTACTACCACCTCCATCCTCATTTCCTTTCTGTCCTTTAGGGAAATAAGGGCAGGAATATTTTAATTTGCATGGGACCATTGTGGAAAGTAAAGCTGATGAGAAGGCAAATTATGCTGCCAGGCATCAACAGCTGCCATCATCTAGTAGTCTGATTTTTAGATAAAGACTGGCTGCTGGCTGGTCACAGATTACAGAAGCTCCATGCACCTCCCCATTTGCCCATTTTGATTGTTTTCCTTTACAACCAGTAGATTTCTGCATACTAAAAAGATGTCCTTGTCTTGGAACAAAACAGCTTCAGAAGTTATGAGAGCAGAAGATAGTACACAGACCCATCAGGGGCAGGGTTTCGCATTAGGGAAATAAAAAAATGTCATATTGAGTGAGATACTGATCTCACATGCAGCTCAGGACTGTCCCCAGCAGAGACGCTCTTCAGGAGGGCAGGTGAACCTGGCCTCTACCTTCAGTCTCTTCCACGCTTACTCTTCCTAGTATCATAGACCAGTTGTCAATGAATTAGCCTAATTCCCTGTTGAACCTGCTGATATCAGCAGGTTCACCGCCTCCTGAAGCTCAATGCCTGCCAAGTACAAAAAAATACCTCCTTTCAGCTGGATTGCTTTCTTTCCTTTCTTACTTCCAGCTGGATACCTTTTTTTCATTTAGATTAAAATTGCTGGATATTAATCCAACCACCAGGGACATGGTTTAGAAGTGTTTTTTTTTGTCAGGGCAGGTTAATGGTTGGACTTGATGATCTTAAAGGTCCCTTCCAACCTCACCAATTCTATGACTCTATGATTCTACCTGCTAGTTTCAACACACACCCTACCTGTCCTCTCCTTGCTTAAGTCCCAGCCCTTGCAATGTCCTCAATAAGGAGGCACTCCATCCTTTTTAGCTGCTCTTTTCTGGACCTCCTCTACCTCCATCCTGAACTGCACACAGCATTGCCCTGGCACAGATGCACCAAACCTTCCTACAGTGACAACATGAGAGAGCACATCTTGTTCTCAGCACCCTCCCTGACCACACGCAGGGGTCCGGTTGCTTTTTTGGATGTCACAGCACACGGAGCGGACAAATGCAAATGGCTGCTAACACAACTCCGAGATCTCTCCTCCAAGACGTAACTCCTGGTTCTTGAATTCAACATCATGAAGGCATGGTTTAATTTTCTCTTGATGAATTACCTTACATTTATCTACAGTGACACTTTTGTGCCCCCATTCTGACACTCAGTCATTTTTATGAAGTCTTTCTGGAGTTTCTCGCCATTTGCATGGCATCTGACTATCCAAAGGAGCGTGGCTTCATCTGCAAACGCAATTCTGTTTACATTTGACCTGCCATATCTTACATTTCTTCCCATTCTTTTCATTTGAACAAGCTTTCCTTTTCTCAGGTGGCAACCATCTCCCGTGATACGCTGTTTAACTTTCCTACTGAGTCGGCAGGGGATTTGGGGGATAACTTTGTTTTCTTTTTGAATTGCAGGACATGATTTATCTTAACTTCTAATACACGATTAACAGCCTCCAGGCTGCACGCAAGTTTCTTGCTTTTTTAAACTACTTCTTTTAAGGTCTCCCTAATAGAATCATAGAATCTTCATGGTTGGAAAGGACCTTCGAGATCATGGAGTCCACACACACACACACAAAAAAAATCCCTACAATCTCTGTCACTCGAGCATGCCCTGAAGTGCCAAATCTATATGTTTCTTCTACACTGGTGACTCAACCCCCTCCCTGGGCAGGCTGTTCCAGTGCCTGACCACTCTTTCAGTAAAGTAATTCTTCCTAATATCTAATCTAAATCTCCCCTGCCACAACTTCAGACCATTTCCTCTGGTCCTGTCATTATTCACTCGGGAGAAGAGGCCAACACCCATCTCTCTACACCCTCCNGTGTCATCTGCAAACTTACTGAGGGTGCGCTCAATCCCCTCATCTAGATCATTTGATAAAGATATTAAACAAAACTGGCCGCAAAACAGCCCTGAGGGACACCACTGGTGACCAGCCACCAAGAAGATTTCACCCCATTTACCACCACTCTCTGGGCACAGCCATCCAGCCAGTTTTTTACCCAGTGAAGACGACACTTGACTATGCCATGATTTGCCAGCTTCTCCAGGAGAATGCTGTGGAGGACGGTGTCAAAGGCCTTACCGAAGTCCAGATAGACAATGTCCACAACCTTCCCTGTGTCCAGAACGTGGGTCACATGGTCATAGAAAGAGATCAGGTTGGTTAAGCAGGACCTCCCTTTCCTAAACCCATGCTGGCTGGCCCTGATCTCTCACTCAAGATGATCCTCTCCATGATCTTTCCTGGTACCGAGGTCAGGTTGACAGGCCTGTGGTTCCCCAGATCCTCCTTCCAACCCTTCTTGTAGATGGGAGTCACATCAGCCACCCTCCAGTCATCTGGTACCTCCCCTGTTGACCAGGATTGTTGATAAATGATGGAGAGAGGCTTGATGAGCTCTCACGCCAGCTCCCTGAGTATTCTTGGGTGAATCCCATAAGGACTTATGTGTGTCTAGGTGCAGAAGCAGATCATCAACTACTTCCTCCTGGATTATGGGTCTTTACCTTGTCTTCGTCTTGAAACCAAATATGCACGTACGGGATTTATGTGCCCTGCTTTTTCCTTCTATGATGTTAAGACCAGTTGTATTGCCCTCGCTACTAGTGAGCTCTCCTGTTAATGCCTCTTGGACCAGGTCCTGCACACCACTTCAGGCCAAATCCAAAATAGCATCTTTTCTTACAGGATTTAGGATTAATCGTTCCAGGAAGCAATTATTCACTCCATCCAAAACTTCCTCACTACATCTCATCCTGATGAGGCATTGACCCAACCTATGCATGGGTAGTTGAAATCTCCTGCTATTAATACCTGTCCTAAATTTGCTGCTTCTTTAATCTCACTTGATATTTCCTGGTTTGAAGGAGGAGGGGAGTCAGTAGTACAATCCTAGTACTACACTTATTATATTATTAGCCAGGATTTCCACCCACGAGGATACTATAGTGCTTCTCTTTTCCTGTAACACTTCTATGCTGCCGTACTTTGTACTACCCCTCCTTGCACTGTCACTCCTCCGTCTATACATCCTACTCCAGCACTCCTATAAAGCTGGTAGCTTGGCAACACTGCATCCCTCTAACTATCTCCTTTGCACCAAGTCCCCAGAGAACTTGCCACAGTAGTCACTTGACACTAAGCCCTCTGGTTCCCCTAACTTATTTTTTCAAGGTTCTAGCACTGGGGTATGAGCACTTGCACATTTTGTCTTCATTCCAGCACCTAATAGTGTGCACATGACTCAACTGCTTTTGCAGGCAAACTGATTTGCCTTTCCTGATTTAGTCTAGTTTTGCTCTGCACAGTCCTCCTGGAATTGCCAAATGTGCACTGAGTATCAACCACATCCAGCTCACAGGGTACACTAGGCTTCTCTGCACCCTCTTTCAGCTCCTCTATGACCCTTTTATTTCTCAGTCCCAGCAGTTGTCTTCTTAATCTGTTGACAAAGACAGGGTCCATGTTCAGGTTTTTCCTGTCCCCAGAAGTTCACCAGTTCCTGAAGACCCAAAGCATACCTCCAGCTGTCTGTGCCATCTTGTCCAAGTGCTGAGACTACAGATTTTTGCCCACCTCTCAGCCTCACCTGTGGTATTGGCGGTATCTCAGTGAGTGCTACCATGGAGATCCTGGACTTCAGTTTCCCACATAGCAACCTGAATTTATCCTGCCAAACATCCCTCCCGTGCTCCCCTGTGTGCCGAAGACCAGCACGGACTACCTGCTTCTCCCCTGCATCAAGCAGGAACTCACCTGGACACCCCTGAGATCTACCTTTTTGCCCCACAGGCATGTCCCCATGGCAGTCTTCTCAGATGACACAAATCCAGCTCCCTCTATATCTGATAGCTACATCTGCCACTGCCACCGCTTGCTTCTTCCAACCCCAGGAGATCTCCTCTGCTCTCAGAGCACTGTTGGTACAAGAAGACACGCACATGGAGGGGAGGTGACACCTGAGAGGTGAAGTCCCTCCACACCAGCAGAGCATCCCGCAATCCTGAAGGCTCCTGCACAGAGTCAAAATACCATACCAGCATCCCCTTCTCACCTCTCTGGCCCTTTAATTACAACATTTGGCATTTTTCATGCAGTTATCTCTTCTATTATTATATTTTTTCATCTCTTTATCAATCATTATGGTTATATACAGGACTAAAGCCCCAAGGCTTAGATCTGGATTCATATCTAGACCCAACAGAAGAGCTACACTGTCTAATTTAAAGCCAGTTCTGGATTCATATTCAAATTTCCCCAAAGGTCAGGCAGATTTGAAACCATTACTGCTACTCTCTTCCAAGAAGGAAGACAATTAAGAGTGGGTACAGTGTTCTACATTTTCTGGATATCTACAGCTGCCAAATGCAGTGTAAGGCAATAGCTCTGTACTCCACTTTTACCAATCATATATCTGTGCAACTTTTTTTTTTCTACTGTCTTTCCAGAAGGACAGAAAAAATTGCCCCCAGGTGACAGAAATTAGCTACATGATTTGTACTACTGGGAGACATCCAGCTACAACTCGAGCAGAGGACATAGAAGACACAGAATAGTTGAATCATACATGGAGTCACTTAATCTGAGTATTGGAGCCAAGCGGCAGAGAGTTGGCTTTTCTATGGGTTTATAAAGTTGTAAAATACAGCATAGTTATGACCCACAGTCTGAGTACCCACTCGCTGAGTTGAGTGATCAGGGAAGTTTTTGTCAACATTCTCCCAGTTTCAGCCCATAAGCATAGCAGAAAATCTCTCCTTGAAGGTCTGGTCTTTGCAATCAAATTAAGCAGTGTTAAGTGGGCAACAGGACCATAAGTTACTGTGGCAACAGAGACCAAAAACAGACTCTAGGTAGTAGTCTGTTCACCCATGACAATTTTGTGCAGCATCTGTCAGGTGCCTGAGTTCCTCCTAACACGAAGGAAACCTCTCTGACAGATACCCACGACTTCTTCATTTAAAAAAAACACAAAACAAAAACACACACACAATAAATCAGCATTATCTGTTCAGAAAATCCAGCACGTTTAAGGGCGAGTGAGTTATATCAACCCTCAGCTCTTCCCAAGATGCTCTTCCAAACAGCACATTGTGATGGTTAATGTAAAAGGAAAACCTGACTGAAGGGAAATCATCCAAAACTCTGGGCATCATTGACAGACCCTTTAAGAGAAATGCAGTAACACAGGAGTTTCCAGACTTATATCATCCAAACTGTCAGCACCTCTCCTCCTCACAATATTTTTGCCACCTACCATATAATCCATAGAGACTTAAATCCCCACAATGCAAGACATACTTGGTTCTCTCCTAACAGAGTCCTTGGATACCAGAGGAGCAAGTTTTGTTAATTCTGCTCAACAAGTGGCTCTACAAACCATGTGTGAGGAGGTAAAGAAACACTCTACGCAGCTATGCAGAGTACACCATGTTTCATGACGTGCACCTGCAACTAAAATCTCTATAGTAATCCCAATGAGACATGAGAGAGAGGCTCAGACAAAGGATCGTGAAGCGCTCTGGGCAGAAAAACAACAACCTGACTACATAAGTCACCAGCAAGCGACAGACCTCAACAGACAAGTCATTAACGTCCCCAGTGACTGTCTCTGCCTATTAGTATAAGCTGCATTAGGGGGAACAGAGCTGTAGGGAAGTCACAGAGATTAACTAAAAATAGTCAAAGAGACACAGAGGAACAGTCTTGTTCTAAACTCTTTATGCAACTTAAGATAAAACCGACCCAGATGACCAGGCGACCCCTGTGTGAAGTAATTCAGCAGCTTCCCATCACTGGAGAGGATGAACTCAACTGCTGGTAAATACACAATAACTTTCACATGCCACCAAGGTCCAGCCACAGTTCGGAGGGAGCCAGCTGGGGGCAAGACTCTTGTCATGTTCCAGCCCAACGTATACAAGAGAAAATCTGTTTATTTAGCAAATCATTCATTGGTTTCAGTGGGGAGGGAGGTTAAAGCATTATTTGTGATTCTCTAAAACCACTTGCTTTTAATTCACTGCCTAATCCTCAGGAGGCATGTAAACCAGACTTTTTTTTTTACATAGAAATAAAAGAGGCCATTCAATTACATTCAGGCTGTGTTGAAAACAAATTGGAACAGTACGAAAGAGCAGACATTGCCAAATAAAGGAAATCTCTTCCAATTGCAAGGCCACCAGTAAAACACAGCCCAAGGAGCAGCCAAGGCCCACTCTTACAAGTGCCTCCCCATGTTCTCCATGTGCCGAGCACCCAAAAAGCACATCCACATTGTACATATATGTGCAGATTACAATATGTTCAGTGAGTATAAACACATTGTATTTGTAGTAAGAGAGGGAGACCACATCCAAGTCAAAAACACTGATCAGCTAAAAGCATCTGCTGGATTAAAACTCATCAGCTCAAATATAAAGCGTGAGCTAATTAAATATATGTCCAACTTGATAGTATTGTATGATACTACTGGGTATTCATACAGATAACAGGACTAAGCAGAGTTACAAATGATTAGACATCTTTTTTGAATGCATATTAAAGGTCGTACTCAGGGCTTAAGCCAGTCTTTGAAGCATAAGAAATCAAAAAAATCTGCAGTAGAGCAGAGGGGTGGAGGGATCACACCCCACACATCTGCTTTGTGTGCCTCCCTACACAGCATTTGGTGGAAGGCACTGTTAGGAACAAGGAAAGAGGAGAGATAAAGCTACTGGGACTGCACTGACAATGAAATTAATACATAAACATCAACAGAAATCATTAGAAAAGTCTGTGCGTGGTCAGGTCCTCACCTTCCTCTCCTCTCTCACTTGCTCACACATATATGTGCAAGTTCCTACTACCGTCTCAAGTACGACTTCATACTTTGATGAAGTATGAAGTTTAAAATCTCTTTAAATCTCTTTGATCTGTGTTTGAAAGGAGAAATTTAGCAGGATGGTACCAGGGAGAAAAACTTTCTTGCCAAAGACCACAGCTGCCGCCCTCCTGAAAGCCCAAACTGCTGCCTCCGCTGCTGGAGTCAGAATGTGTCACCAAGGGCCAGTGGTCACACACTGGCTCTCTGCACAGGAACAACAGCTTTGTCCAGTCCTTCTCATTTGGTCTTTATCATCCGGGATAGACTAAGCATGTGTTTCATCAAGAAGTGCTTGACAATGCAACGTATCTTATCAACTCGGCGTGCACAGCTCAGGATGGCAAAGCACTCAGTATGAAAGCAAGGACAAGAATTGGGAATAAGGCCCCGGACTATTTCTACACGTGTCTGAGTCCATAGTGGGGATGGCTCCATAGCTCCCTTCTAGAGATCCTGGAAAATGAGAAACCTGGACCTGTAACCATGGGTTTGGGTATCACAAAACATGAAACCGCCCTGCGATGGGTTTGCTTCTGCACATTTCACCCACTCTGTCTGCCAATGCAGCGCTACAGTGGCTACTGGACAAAGTCTGCTCTCACTTACACCATTGCAAAAATCATAAGAATAAACTCCACTAAAGTCAATAAGCCACAGTGAGATTAGATGCCTGTGTTTCGGAAACCAGCCAAAGTTGTGCTTTTGCAATTGAGAGCAGAATTTGTCCCTTGTGCAGCAGCCAGCCTGGTGGCGCACAGCTCAGTGCTCCTCAGAAGTGTCCCCCAGCCGACCCCAAACTCAACACCCCCTTATCATCTCCTTGGCCATCCCTACCCAATCTGAAACACAGCCATGCTCTGGCACAGGGAGCAACTGAGACCCCAACGCACACCCCGAGTAGCGTGCACAGGTTTTTAGGCTCACAAAATCCCTGCTGAATCAAATGGGAGACTAAAATTCCATGGGACCCATGCAGGTCTGGCATTTTAAAAGTGCTAGGGCAAACCCTACTTTTGCATTGCTGATAAAAAGGACTTTCCACCAAGATTTACAGATAGTTATATCAATTTGAGTTATTCCCTCGACATAAAGCTCCTCTACTGATATTTTTGTCTGCATCCCACAAAAATAGGAAAATATTACATGGATACATTACATGGATCAATTTTATTCTTAATATGTGGCTTCCAAAACATGCTAAATCCCTAAAACTGAGCTCAAATTACATAGGCTATGATGAGGTTTTCAGATAAACATAGCCACATGCTTTAATCAACACAAAGGAAAAAAAACCACAATGATGTCATGGTCCCAGCTCCAGTTCCTGCATTCCCCCTCGTCTCCTCTGCTGTCTCTGCCCCAGATTAGCCCACCCTCCACTTATCGTGGCAGAAAACTAGGGGCAGCAGACAGCCCTTAGTCATGCGGGAAGTCCTTTTTCCACTATGAACTTTTGCGCTTCTATCTTTAACTCTCACAAGCCTCAGGCTGACTCCCAGGCACGTTTCTTTCCCGGGGGATGTTCACATGGGAATACCCCCCGGGGTAGCCGAGCACAGCCAGTGGCACTGCTGACCTCCACGGGGAAGGACTGACCATACATCGGGGTCTCCGTGCTCAGGGGAAGAGCCATGTGTTAGGTTGGGGGATGCTTGTGCAAAGCCTGGGTGTCCTGGGTAAAGGAAACATCACCAGATGGAGTGCTCTTTGGAGCACCCCAAGGTCCTTTGTACCTCTTTCTTTCATCTCCTACCAAAAAGCTGCTCTTTCCCAACCTTCAAAAGGGAACTGTGAATGCAGCCCTGTCTGACAGCTCCCTAATGCTTCCTCTCGGGCTGTAACGGAGGATTTACATGGACCACAGGCACAGCTCGACAAGTGCTGAATGGGGACACAGGCCACTAGCACTGCTGCGAAAGGAGATGGTCAGTTACAAGCCACAGTATGGATTCCAAATGTTACTGTAGGCAGCACCTCTAGTTATAGACAGCAGAGTAAATTCATTCCTTTATGTCTGGCCACGTCAATACAGAAACATTTGGTGATGCCCCGGGCCATTTACGTTAGCTGAGGGTGGCACCGAACCACAGAGGGCAGGGACCCACGCTGCCGTGCTCACACGTGCTGCAGGAGATCAAGTGGCCATGCCGGGAAAATATTGCCAATTTCTTGGAGATCTCCCCTGATAAATTCTACAGTTTACCCACGGTGCAGGACGGAGGTGGAGGACACCTCTCAGCCGGCACATGGATGAACACGTCTTTCAGACTCAAACTCCACTTAAAAAGCTTAAGCAGGGGAGTATGGCATGAAAAAGCAGATCTCTGAATAGCCTGGGCTGAAAGCGCAGGGCAGAGGATTATCTGAAGACGTGGGCGAAGGCCAAACTCTCATTCCTGCTATTAAATGGCCAAGAGGAACCAGGAGAGTTGGCCAGTACGTCTGGCTAATACCTATTATTAATGGCCACGCATGCATCTATAGGAGGGATTACAGGTGGTTGTAGTCAGCCACTGCTAGCACACTGTTGACATAATTTCTGCCTGATTATTTTATTTATTATTCAAAAGATCCACTAATCATCTATCAACCCTTTCCAAGTTACCTGGAAATGGAAACTTAACACAAATTGCATTACATTCATTAGACCATACAGTTTGGAGGCCATCAGAACTAGTTTCAGTTTGGGAAAAAAGATCACTTTTTTTAAAAAAAAACAACCAAATTCTCACTTTTCAAAGCAACATTCTCATTTTGCAGCACTCAAAAAGGTTTAAAAAAAAATTAACAAACCAGGTGAAATATTTCACTTCAAACCCAGTTTTTATCTAGACCAAAACTCAACAAAAATATCCACCGTGCCCAAATTCATTGATCTCCACTCCATTTTTAGGTTATTTTCCTAAATAAAGGAAATAAATAAAGTCTCCCCACAGAGATCCCCTTTTCTGTTTGGAAATTCTGTCTAAGTGCAAGAAGAGACAGCTGGCAACTTGCACAAGACTTTTGGGACATCCAGAATCTCAGATGTCCTGGTGAGTATGAACTCCACACATACAGCTCACGTGCATCCCTAAAAAAACACCAACCAAAGTACAATTTCATCCAGCATTTGAAACCCCAGCTCCAGACAAGTGTAGTAAATCCATCACATCCCAGGTGCGGAGGATATTCTCGGCTCAGCAGACAGAATGCGTGCGCAAACATCACAAATGGAAATACCTTTAACTCGTTACACATGGTCTGTCTGGGGCCTTCCAGGGAGAGGATGGAGTGGTTCTGAGCTGTAGTCACCTCTCTTCATTTACTGGGCTGTAAAGCAAACTTTTGTTTCCATTCTTGCATCCCCTTTTGCAGGGCATGTCACACTAGGATCATTAAAAATGAGGGGACCATCTACACTACAGCCTCTTATGGACTGGAGTTTTTTTGAATAAATTTAAAAGTGAAAACCATCTGAATCCACCTAACTTCTCTTTTTTCACAGCTGGTTACTGAAAAAACAACAAAAAAAAAAGATGCAAAGGGAATTTTTTTTATTTTTCTTTTTTTTTTCCTGCAAAGCAATCAATTTAATCTGCTTTGAAGAAAAGATTAATTAAACTGAGCCTGCAACCAGATCCAGATGAACCAGCTCTGACTCCTCAGCACAGGCAGCGGAGGGAAGTTGTCTCGGGGTCAGGCAGCCACAGCTGCTCCCAGCGCCGCGGCCGGTGCACGCAGCCGTCTTCTCACCGAGAAGATAATTCAATCCCTGCCGTTGCAGGTCAAAACTTCACAAAACCAGCGTGTTTCTGGCTCTCGTGCAGTCGAGCAAGGCCGTTGCCCTGCCGAGGGGGCGGCCTCCCGGTCAAGGGCAGATGCACGGCAAATCACTGCAGCAGTGCTGGCTCCCGACCCACCACAGCTCAGCTGTGCAGGAATTAAATACAACATACAGCAAGAGGCAAGCACTGATGGACGGTGAAAACTACTCGGTATTTTTTTTAAAAACCGCCATGCAGGAAATACCCATAGATCCCCATCCTCTTCCCATGCAGCTCACTAACTTCAGGAGACCCGGGAGCAGGCTGGATTTTGCAGCCTGTAATCCCATCATGTCTGCAAAAGCAGCCTGTCTCTTCACGTCTGCCTCGTTCAACAAGGCTTCAGCAGCTTCACTTCACCAACAGCCTCTTCTTTGGACTTACATTGTCGCAAATTCTCCCAGGTACGCAATCTGACACTTGCACTATGCAAGTTTCCCAGACTTAAAGGAAATTTTCCTACTTGGACAGGAGAGCAGAAGGTATGGAAAATGCTCAGCAATTACTGCTGAATCTGGAAAATAACTTTATTTCTTTGATTCAGCTGCTACTGCTTAAAAGGTGCACGTTTGAGCTGTCTGCGCTTGTTATGGGAATTGAACTGTCCCACAAAATGCCTCGAGGGTGGCTGAGCTTGGGCTATGGAGAGAAGGACGCATGGGTCCACGACCTCTGCTACAGGCTTCAAGCTCTGCGTTTCGGCAGAGCCTTTCCTCTTGTCCTTCAGAATGGTATTTTTTTCCTGTTTAAAGAGCAGGCTTTGCTGTAAAGCGAGAAGTTTGCGCCCCACCGGCGTGCGGTGCATCTACACGGAGTTTCACAGGCAGGCGGGAGATCTTTCGGCCGCGCTCCCCGCCAGCTGGACATCGGCCAGCCCTGAACTGAAAACCATCTAACAGCATGGTCAGAGCTCACGCAGCCCTGGAAATGAGGATGCTGATCAGGGCTTCTCACTTTTCTGCAATCCAGGAATAATCAAATGTAATTTTTCCCTTTTGCCTTTTTTTTTCCTCTTCCCCTGTTTTCTTTTTATCTTTTTTCCTTTCTTTTTTTTTTTTTTTTCAGGCCACAAAACCATTTTGTGCAGTGATTTTCCTTTAAAGGCACCTAAGAAACAACTTAAACTCAGCACATCTCGCTATAACTCATATTCCCCCCACTCTCCTAACCCTCCCCTGTTTTTATTTGGTTAGACTTGAGGGTTTGGAGAGCTTGTTTTTCCAATTCTTGTGTCTTCTTACCCTCTGACCCCCAACCATCCACAAATCCCAGGCAGCGTAATACCAGTGCAAGGCTGAAGCAAGGCTTCAGTGCAAGGACAACAGCAACACAACTTCAAAGCCAACGGGGCACCAGGCAACCAAAACCATCCATCGCTTCTGCACTTGACTATCCGCTGGCTGCACAGGGAAAGAGATTTGCCAGCTGGAGGATGATTCAGAGAAAACGGGGCTGAAGAACACCCTGCTGTGGAGCTGGAGTTTCCACTTCCCACCTACCCGCACCTCCACCAACCCTCCTCTGCCAAAACCCACATTTCCCTAAAGAAACACCCAGACGAAGCCGTGCTCAGCTGGCTGAGTCTCCCCTCTCGCTGGTTTTACCATGGGAAGGCAGAAAACAAGCTCTTCCATCAACCACTAAACCAGGAGCAAAAAATTCCTGGTTTTCTGCGTAATGACCCAGAAGTAATTTCAAGCAGATTGGCCATGTTGACATGAAATCGCAGGATCCAAATCACCTTTCAGTGTAAACACCAACTGAGGTAAAGGGTAGGCATGTGCTCTAAAAGCTTATAATCAGCATGCACACAAAAAAAATATCTCACAACTGCAAAGAATAATGATGACAGCTATTTTCAAGCAAAGCTAGAGTTAATGTTTAATTACTCTGGATGCTGCTTTTACAGGGCAGAAGTGGTGGATCACAAAATTTCCCCACTGGGTTACAAACCCCGTATGAAACTCCCACAACAGAGGTTTTTCAGGAAAACAGCCCAAGCGGTATGAGTGGGGATGTGTGTGGTTTTACTTATTCTTTGCAAGAGCTTATATGTAAATGACCAACATTAAAGGAATGTCTTAGTTGTGCCAAATCCAGGGAAAAAGAACGGTGCTACCGCCACCCTCAGAGTAATGAAAAAGGTCATCTTAAGTTTCCAGAGAAAACCAGAAATCTGGCAAGTGAAGCAAAAAAAAAAAAAAAGTGAAGAGAATAAAATTAGACCCAACCAAAATAATTTTGACCTTTGTCGATGTTATTTAATGGAAGATTTTACATACAATTAAAGGACTGGATCCAACTGAGAAAGAAGAAGCTGCTATACCCATCCCATCTCCAGGACCCAATCCCACACAAGTTAAAGTGCCGCAAATTTAGTTGCCTTACAATAGTTCCAGCAACATGATGCAAGATCAGAAACATGAACCACAAGCAGTTTTCTCATGGGAGAATACACATAAAACACATACCTACATTTTCAAGCTGGCTGTTGATTGAGGTAGCCCAGTTTGAGGTACCTTTGGCCTAATTTCAGCTTAATTAATCACCTGCAACTGAGCACCAGAGCTATTAAATGTTTGCTCTCACCTGCAAGACCATGAACCGGCAGGAAAAAACCCTTATGGCATTGTTTGTATTACGAATGGTGTTCTCCTACCTCAGCCATTCTCAAACCAGTAGATCAGCTCCCCCACACCGATGCAACAACACTTGGTCTGTGTCAATCTTGTGCTGGTTTCAGATGAGGAGGTGTTTCCACCAACCCCCTTGGTCATGAGGGACTCTGCTCATCCATTCGTCTCAGGACACAAATGTCAGTCTCCAGGGATTCTACTGAGCTGCCTACAGGTAACACCATACCTATATGTCATTTAATGCCATTTAAGACCCTCACTGCTGTTCCACCCAAATTTCAGGTCCCACAGGGTGTCCAGCCCCAGCATATCCAGTGTCACACAGCTTCACATGGCTTTTTTAGATACCCTGGGATAACCTAAATGGCACTGAATGCCTAAATTTAGGCAAATGCATCCAACACTTGGAGCTGCAGTGAATCGCACCCAGCTTCTTTACTGCCTTTAGAAAAATGGTAATTCCTGGGAAACAGCAGGTTTGCCTGGAAAAGCAGTGCTTTTCATGATCTCTGCAGATCCTGCAATGCACAAGGTGAAGAGATTATGTGTCCTTTCCTGTATTTCCCCAAGATTTTGAAAGACCACCAAGGTGTATACAGTCCACCTAAAGCACAGCCTCAGATGAAAATAAACCCAAATTACATGCAAGAAATTGTTTTTGTTCAAGGCCCAATTTATTGCCTTGGGTTATACTTTCTGCTACAGTCCTTTTCCAAGAAAAGCTAAAGTTATCCAAAAATTTTAAAAAAACACATTTCCTTTGCCTGTGATGGAGGAAAGTTATTTTTCTGAGCACTCAGAGTTTATTTTGTTTTTAAAGGATTGCTTGATTAAATGGGAACCTATTAATGTGTTGAGTTTTCCTACTACATTTTAGAGGGCATTTCATGGTGTTGCCTTATTGCAGTTTTTATGGAATCAAGAAAAATATTTATGGTGCATCAACAGCGTGCTATGCTAAATAGTTTTTTCCCTCTCACCCTGCCAAGATACTTCTGTGGTGATGTTTTACAAATGACTTAGCAGGGCTCTGATTCACGCTCGTTGCGGCTCGATATTGGGTGGGCACAAGACACCGAGGGCCAGGCAGCTCCACCAGATGTGAGGCTGCCCCATTTGGGCAAACCAGTGGCAATACCTGATGGCATGAATGTCCCAGCAGGGCTGAGGACTGATCCAGTCTGATCCACAGCTCCCATCCCACTCAGCTGCAGTGGCTAGAGAGGTCTCACACCCAAAACCATGGGCTTTTAAGGTTGCTGCCGTGAACTCTAGGGGGGATTGCAAACCTGGTCCCTCATGTTATGTAGAAACGTACAGAAATACAGAGGGCAACCACTCAGGAGGACTGTTCGTGGTCACCTTTCAGCAGTCCACACCTACCAAAAAATCAATTAAGTGCTTAACATTTTGGCTCCTGATGAAGTCCCTTTGACTTCATGCCTCTAATAGGACTTTAGTGTGTGCCTGGGGGTAAGCCCACACGGCAGTACACATAAGCAAATTAATCACGCACTAAACAGAGCAAAGCTTCAATAAATGTTTTGGTGAACTGTGATTTTCCTTAAATCATTAAGGAAAATTCACTCCAGGAAAATCTCTACGCTCATGTAAAAGTGCAGTCGGCGTATGCTTTGCTAGTGGAGCAGTGGAAGTGTCTTGTAAGAAGTAAAAAGCTGTGCTAATAAAATCTGAACGGAAAGATCCAAATATTGGGACCCTAATTCAGGAAGACGACAGTGGTTCGCTAAACCACACCTCCTACAACACATTATTTGAGAATACCCACATGGTTTCCTGAGCACGGCTGCTCTCCTACCCACGGCCCGGCTGAGCACCCTTTTCCCCCAGGGCTCCTCCCTTACAGCAGCCGCACGTTGAAGAGTGAGACCAACAGCTCTTCACCTTCCCTGCAAGCTCCTGAGAAATTTGACAGGACATCCATCAGCTGGCACTTGTTCCTCAAAGTGGAAAAAGACAAAGTGTTTTACCTTCCAACTATATAACTTTGCATAATAAAACTGTTTAGACTTGGAGATTTTTCTGATGAATGCCAAATGCTCTACAGCAGCAGCCTTCCCCAGCAGATCTAAATCATGCAGCTGGAATGAACGCCTGCTTTCCCATTTATGCATTAACTTCACTTTTTTTTCCAGAATCAGAGAGAAAAAACTGAATGCGCTCTGCCTGCAAAAAGGTTTTTTAACACAGTAACCCTGCGGTGACTGGAAACTCAAGTCTATTCCTGTTGCATCTCACAGGTACCACTTGTTTTCCCACAAGGACAAGGATAGGAAGACATTCCTCCAATTGCTTTAATTGTTTTTTGAAGGTGTTTCAAAAAGCTTATTGCTTCAGGGTCACCGTAGCTACTTGCCATGCCGACTGCAGTTACTGAACTGATTTTCAAGAGGCATAAACATTGTTAGACATTAAAAAAATATAATTAACAGATAACTAACACATCACTAGTGCTACAGATGTATCTTTGCGACAAGACCACATTGTCTCATCACCGGAAGGCTCTTCAGGGCAGTACAAATTCTTATCCACTGCTCTGCAAATCCCACTCTGTTGGCATTGTGATGCTAAAACCAGTGTTATTTTCTGACTCCCACTTATAACCTGGATTGCAGAGGAGGGAAAACCGCCCCACAGCTTTACAGTTCCTTCCAGCCATCTCCCTGATGTCCATCCACCAGTGAACCAATACTAGAAAACAGGCTGGAGTGGAGAGCTCAGAGACATTTCTGGGAAGTCTTTCTGCCCTGCCGGGATTCCCAGCACACTGAAAGAAACACAACAGTTTCAGAAAACAAAATGCATTTCAGTTAGGTTTACTCTCTTGTCCCATTTCTAGTGTTTTTAAGGGGGTGCAGTCCGCCTCTTTTTGGAGCCAGTGGTATTTTTAGGAAAGGGAGTGTGTTCTTGCAGAAGCATCATCTGCAAAACAACAGCATTGCAAATTCCCAGCATACTTAGATACAACAGGGGCAATTCTTACCATATTACCGTGACAAAACCAACACCTTACATAGTACATTTTTAACAACTCGCATAGCAAGCTTTAATTAGTTAGATCTGGAAGTAAGTTACAAACTAGGTCGGTGACTGCTTCACAGATGGGGAAACCAGGCTAGCAAGATGCTGCAAATTTCCAAGGTCATAAAAAAGGCCAGTGGCACAGTCAGAAATGAAATCCAAGTCTCCCAAATCATTATCTAGTGCTCTTCCACCCAATACATGCCTCTACCACTAGCCCACATCATCTCCGAAGCTCAGGACTCTACAAAGTCTTACTTCTGACCTTTGACCAGCTGCAGGTACCAGTATGAGGGTACCAATACTAAGGTACCCATACTGTGAGAACAACAACAGCAAGGACACTGGGCCAAAGAAGCTGGTTAGAAAAGTAAAAGGAGAACCTAAGCTTTGGCAATTACCCTTATGTGAGTTCTAATACAAATGCATGGCCAGTAAGACTCTCCATATTTAAATTTTCTGCTGAATCCTTCCCATATCAAGTACCACAAAGACAACTCCAGCTCAAGGACAATCTGGCCCTGCTGGGACACCATGTATTTCAGACTGGTGACTACTAAAGCACTCAGCGTGCCCATCTCCACATCTTCAATGGTATTTGGAGGATTCTCATTTCCCTGCATGACGCCCCTTCTCCTCCCTGTCGCTGCCGCATGTGAGCAGTGCAGAGAGAGGAAAAGACTTCATAAGCATCTCAAAATTGGTTCATCAACATCAAAGGCCAACTCTCATTCATTTCACTGGGAGCAGAGTTAGGCCACTACAGATAAATCCCAATGTAAATACATTTTGACGCTTGCCTGCATTTGTCATGACCAAAGACAGAGAATGACGGAAAATGGAATTTCTATTGCATTTCGCAGTTCAGACATGGACATGGCAACTGCAATAAAATCTCCCATAAATGCTGATGCTGTCTAATAAAAAGGACTGAGCTGAGGATGGAGAACTAAACCCAACATGACAGTGGGCTACACAAAAAGGCAGATTTTGTTCTGGACTCTCAGGAGAGAGCACGCACTTTCCTACTTGCATCCTCAGCAGATGTCTTATCCAGTGCCTGTCCAGTATTGCTTTTGCCACCAAAAGCTTCATATCAGAACACACTTGGCTATGTTAAAAGCTGACAAGAAGCCCATCAACCTTACAGATACAGTAAGTGATGTTTGAAAGATGACTTATCTATCTTGACTGTTTGTTAGACAGAGTCTCATGTCAAAGCTTCAGGCAGATCTAAGGTTATTCCACATCCTTCCATGATCAAGGGCAGTCAAATATTAACCCAAAAGCTGCTTTTCTCCCAGTCTGGGAATTCCGATGCGTTTGCAGACACACCAACAATAAATTATGAGAGCTCAACATGGACACAGGGCCTGATTGGAATGCCCTTTGGAATAAACTGTATTAATCTAGATATTAAATTATGTAGTTACAAGGTCATACAATGTTCAAATTCTGATGTCATTTATTTCAGAAAAAAAATCAACATAATACCTTGCTGAAACTTTGTAATTTGTCCTTATAGACCACAATACACACAAGTATTCAGCAAGAGCCACAGCAGAAACAGATGCCAGCAGATGGTATTATCCTGAACAAAATCAATTAAGGACATTTACAATATGTCAAAAGTGCAGCAACAAAAACAAAGTGTAGACCTGTACATCTGTTTCTTAATGAAGCCATGAGTATCTGACAGTTAGCCAACAAACCACAAGATAAAGGCTGCAGCAACACCAATAATAGATAAGGAAATACTGTATGTATTCAGATTCTTCAGCAGTCACCAGAAAATACAAGACATTGAGCAGAAACAGAGTAAACAGGTACCAGAAGTCCATATGTCATGCATAAATGTAGCAAAAATATAAGCATATGTGTTTTCCATATCACAGATTTTGTAAGGACAATGATTTGCTAGAAATTTTAGTAATGGGAGTCCTAGGGCAACAATAAGTTGAGAAATACTGTTCTCTTCCATGACATGAATCTCTGGCATATTTAAAAGGCTGCTGGGAACCCTGTTGCCTTGTCTGAAATAAAAAGAAAAGTGCTCACGGTTCCCTGAAAGTTGTTTACGACATCTCTGTTGAGAACCCAGCGACATACAACGTTACAGCCGTAACAACATACACAGCCAGGTACATCGATGGCATCTTATAGACTATATAAAACACAAATGGACGGAGGGAATCCCAGAGTTATTTGTACAGGGACTTTTTTCAACCAAAATCTTATATTTTTGAGTCCCCCACAGAGAGGAGCGGTGCAAACATTTCACAGGAGGGGAAAATAGTCTCTTCTGTGTCACAGCTTCATTACACCATGCTACCCAAGCACATTGAAGGATGGGGACTCATTTATGGAAGAAAAGGGTAAGACCAGTAAAGTCCTGCTGACAAAGATGCAATTTACTGTGCACTGCGACAGTCCCCGTAACCTGGTGGTGGTGGTTTGCTGCAGAGACCCATCGCTACGAACAGGGATGGGACCGTCCCAGTCACAGTCCATTGCAACATGATGAAAAGTCTGCTATTAAAATAGATGATCATATCACCTCTGTGGACAACACTTGCTACTTAGCTCCTAGGGAACTCATACCAAATTTCTCCTACATTTGCTGCCAAACAAAATATTCAGAAAGATTTACATTAGGCGTTAATAAGGGCTGAGAGCCAGGCTTCCTTGAGGACCCTGGAAAAATACAGCCTTAGCACTAAATGAAAAACATACTTCCACTGTATATTGGGGGAATGCATCATTCATTTTTACCAAGGCCCAGACGACAGTCTCATTAGGCCAGAGATGGATAAATGACAAATGATCTGGTGAACAATGTCACTGTGGGCCACGTAGGACTTCATGCAAGCAGTACCACTGAAAACAGATGACTCGGTCAGGATTGTAAGGATAAAAAACATAAGGCTTTAAGAATGACATCCCTGAAAAAAAACCCCACTGCATATTTATATTTAATCTGCTTTGTAAATTGATTTTGTCATGTTACCTTGTCAAACCATTGAACAAACTGAATAATTGCTTAAGCAGCATTGATAGAGATGTGACAGATTATTCAAGCATTGTGATTCTTTGTTCTCATATATCTCATTAAGAAATGATGATTGGTTCCATTTACAGCTCTTAAGTTGAATTCAGCAACCGCTGACACATGAATTCAACCTGGCATCTACCAATTTTTTATTGTTCTCAGTCAGAAATTGTTCCTGGCGAAGTGGCTCTAGTAAACCATTTCACTGGAGTGGCTGATGATTTTTTAATGACGCAAGACAGAAGGGGAAAAAAAATGCAACTGACTTCCCTGCTGATTTATAGCGTCTATGGAATGAAAAGAAATAAAACTTCTTGTACTTTGTATTTCTCCCCTTCCCCCACCTCCTTTTTGGAGGACTATTTTTAAGCTCTATCGTTTCATTAAATAAATTCACAGCCCATCCCTGCAAACAGCTGGGCTGGCAGAAGACACAAACCACCCCGTGGGACACGCTCAGCCCCTTCCTCTTCTGTCCTGGAACCGCAACCTGTTCCTCCGCAGCCTTGTAACTTTATATTGCCGTCTGAAACCTGAGCGTAAGGAGCAGAAAATGCTGCTCTTCCAGCATGCTGCTGGGAGTATAGGCTTTTCTTGACTCCCAAAGGAAAACCTCCAAGCTGTGCACATCAAAGGCAGAATTTTACATTCACTTTGTGCTGCTACAAATGATTTAAGAGAAAATCAGAAGAGAAACAGGCCTGGTGTGCTTTTGTGTGCTACCCTCTGACTTCAGGAAGATCTATTCACACTGCTAAGCCAACACACGAGGAGACATCTAGGAAGGCATTTTGCAGACACCTTCCAAAACTAAAACCTTTTTTTAATAAATATTTTCACTACCAAATTCCCTATCTTCCATATTTTGCCTTAGTGTTAACGCACCAGAATATCTAAGCCACTGCTAGGTCCCATGGGGCATTGCTTAAATAATAGCAGAAAAGGGAAATGATTACAGAAACTAATGTACCCATTGCCATAGTGATATTAGCAGGGTGTTTTAACAGACACGACTTTGCAAGCCGTAACCGTTCATCAGCAGAAGGCAACAAGCAGTTGCCATCACCCTGCGGGCAGTGGTACAGACCGGAGTTAAATGTGGTCAGTGAAGATACTTCAGCACGCTCTTCTATGGATGGGAATCCCTCAGGCCACCCGAGACAGACCTCCTGAGCCCAGCACAATGTTAGCTAATGCACCTTCCACTTGCTGCACCCAAAAATTTCTTACAGACTCCATCTGCTCCCCACCACCTTCATTTACCCACCTGAAGGGTGCTTTATCTAAACAAATAAAGGCCTTAACTGACACTGAGGAAGACAGGTTGCTGCCTTCCAGCTGTGCTTCCAGCTGTGCACACCTGCGGGATGTGACTACGGCACTGCACCCGACCGAGGGCTTTGTGCAGGACTGAGACAGGAGTTGGGAAGCGATGACTCAGTGTCGCAGAGTTAACATGGAGGTGGAGGAGAAGAGGAGAGGGAAGGATCGTCACACTCTCACTTCTTATTTGACTGCGTTCACCCCCATTAGCTTAATGAACGGAGGGGCATCACACAGTTCCTGCTTAAATCTTAGGCAAAGTGAGCATTTTCCTTCTGGTATTTAGGAGGACCTACCAGAAGTGTCTCAGAAATGGAGTTAGAGGGCCGTGGGGGACACTACAGAGCCAAGACAGCCTCTGAGGCTTTCCATGGTCTCCGGTCACAAACTGAGCAAGGTCAAACACCATGTATTTCAGCAGCTGTGGAGCACGACCAAAGTTATCTCTGTTAAAGATGACAGAGCGGGAAAAATCCACTATCCTTCCATCACTGAAAGCAACTGACTGGTGAACAAGAGCAGAAACACAGAGCCATCGGTTGGACCCGAGCCTTATCTCAGTAGGTGGAAGGACACAACAAGGCATCAGAAAAACACCCGTCAAGAAGTCACTGCATGGACAGAGGCATTTAGAAATCAGTAAACCCAGTCTGCATCCAAGGACAAATACCAAGGATATCTGTGGATATCCTCATACTGCATTTCGGATTAGACCCTTTATTAGGCATAATGAAACTTAGGCGATGTAAGCAGGCGTGACTTTCCTGACTTCACGTAAATGTAACCCAAATAATATGAGAAAATCAAACTACAGAATAAATTAACAATGTTCACAATGCTTTTAAACAGTTTTTACCAAATGGCACAGGTTATTCTCTATGCATGTTTTAATGATGCCAAACAACACGCTCCGTGGCAAGAAACTAGCGCTATATATCGCTATATATCACTACATATCACTATATAAATAGTATTTTTAATGTGTGTATATATATGCACTATATATATAGATACACATATACACTATAACTATTTGTATGTATGTAAAGGGCTCCTACACCTTGATCATAACCACATGGCAATGCAAGATAATGGTGTCACAGCATCACACTGTCTCCAGAGCAAACTCTGGCACAGAAGCTGCCGGTCATTTAGACAAGTCTTCCTTGGCATTTACCTGTAGCTGAATCCCATTGTTCTGCTTTGCCCCAGACCTCTCCCTCTTGGCTTTCCCCAGTGCAGCTCCACTCACTTGCAGACAGAGCATCCTCTCAGCTTTAGTACTCATTACGTTCTGCTTCAGCGGTGCCAGAAGGGCACATAGTTGCTTTCTGGACACAAATCATCTCAGCTGTCACTCAAGAATCCTAGAATCACTTTATTTTCTTTCCATTAAAAATCTAAGAAACTCATTCAATGGACCTGCCTAAAAAGCTCTGCGAGATTTTTTTTTTTTTTCAGGGTCTCTCTCTTAAGAGCCTAGGATTTATGTCCATTACATAAATTACATGGCTATGGCCAGGATGATTAGTCAGTAAAATTACTCCAGACACACCTTGACGCACCCAAGAGCAGAAGCTTCCCTGCAGTCGGCAGTACCTGTATGTCCTGTATTTACGTGCTTTCAAGAACCCTGGGTTTTTCAGATCATTTCTTGGTACATTCTCCCCCAGCATCTAAATATATAGACTACTGCTTCCTAAAAAGCATAAGCCATAAGTCAATTCTGTGACGTGAGACTTTTCCCTTCTTTTAACTTATTCCTTTTGTACCCCTGGGTCATTTGGCCAGCAGAAATCACAAAGTTATTCTGCTCCATAAATGTTTATATCTAAGCATCTTCTCATGGTGCTTGGCTAATAAGCCACATGTTGTTTGACTCCCTCTCCTCTCCCTAAAGAAAGGCACACGTGCAGCAGTCTTCTAGGAGGGGGTTTTGTGTTGTTTTTTGGGGGGGGGGTGCAGTTTATGTTTGGGAACACTTTACGTTGGGAAGCAGAGCTTGTTTGCTTTGCCGTAATCAGGTTGCTATGTAATTATGCTAGGGAAGGTGTCTCAAAACACCGTGGCTTGGACTCAGAGAAGGAGCTGGTGTTTTTTATGATGTTCATCATCAGCCCATGGGGAAGCTCAACAGTGTCAGATTTTTTCCCTTCAAAAAATGTTGCATCTCTTGAACAAATTAATTATGCCCCTATGGCAAGAAATCCCATTAATGCAGAGGTGTGAGGCTGACGATGATCCCAGAGCTTTAGTCTTTTAGATATCTCAGACCCCAGCTACAAAATGTCCCAAGTAAAAGACGAAGCCTTTGAAATTGTTCAGGTACTGTGCAAGAAAACAGGGTAGGGAGCACCAGACAGGTTTAATGTGTTCACAGCATCTTCTGCCATTGACAGCACACACCAAGCGCTCTGCTGTGCCTGAAATTTCCAAAACTCTGCAGTCTTCATGGCTGGGCATATTGTACTGATTTACTTATGCTGAGAGGCAGCAGAAGATTCTGTGAAGACCAGAGCGAGCAGGGGGGAGGAAATCTCCAAGCCAAGTCAATATAACAGAAAAGGATTATTCAGGGATGCTCGGCAGTCTCTCAAACTACGTCTGAATTTGATCAGCAACCTGTGCCTTCCCCACAGGAATTTTCCATGTGATGGCAAACCCTCTGAGTGCTCTTTTCCCCCTCACCTGGCTCTCTTCTACATTGTTTGGGTTCTTCTATGCGCTTTCATTTTTTTCCAGTTTTTCCTCCAACAGTTTCCCTCATTTCAGTCCTTGCCCATCACAGGGGGAACGGCAGGGTCACAGCTAACGAGTTTGGTTGGGAAGTTGAAGCCTGGATGAAGCCTGGTCCCTTGAATTATTTAAGCTAGGATGGGAGGATGGATCCCACTAGGAACGATCCCACATCGCCCTGAGAACCACCTGGTCTGCTCCAGCTCTTTATAGTTCTGGGAAGACCTCGATTCCTCTGAGCATCTGTGAAACAACGCAGCAATAAAGCGCCCGCGCTGTTCCCAACAGCATACAGACAGCGCATTGCATCTTCAAGCCTTAACTAGTAAAAACTAATTATATGTGATGACCCTGGGTGAATAGCATATAAATAAACACATTTTGAAGGCATCGGTGCTGACACAGTGCCCACTATTAAAAGAAGCAGGACTGTCCACTGCGTGAGGCTGGAGTTAAGATTCAGGCTCAGCTCTGGGTTTACAAGTGACACACTTCCTCGTCTTGAACAAAACAGTGTTAGCATTTTTGTCTTACTTATTTAGATTATAAGTTCTTCTGGGTATGAACAGTCTTTTACTCTGGTGTTTGTAATATTCCCGGCTCAACAGTGCCTGGCCTCACTTGAGGCCAATAAAAGGCAGAGTAATAAGACCCCCAAATATTTTAGACCCTTCATATTTCACTTGACAGTGTCCAACCCTCAAATACACACCGGCTTTTCCACCTTTGCAGATCTTTACATTTAACCACAAATGGTTATGCTGTTTTATTTCGTTCTACCCTCCAAAGGCCATCCATTTCTGTGACCAGTAACGTAGGTGGTGGGAGAAGGGTGGCCCCACTTTTCAAATGCACGTGTCAGCAGGGCAGCAGGCAGGTTTTAAACCCACTGCTCAGCTAAAACGCGCCAACGTCACAGGATGACTCTGCAGCACTGAGTGGTACCCTCTTAAGGGAGAGACCTGCCACATCTGAGGAACCCTTCCTTTGGAGCTCCTAGGGACCTGCAACCCTTCACACCCCACCACTGACAAACAGGGAATTTCCATCCTTGTGGAACTAGGGGGTTGCAGCTAGATGATCTTTAAAGCCCCTTCCAACCCAAACCATTTTATGATTCTATGCTTCCTTCCTCTCCAAACTGCCACACCAACCCGTATCAAAACAAATACGGAGGTTAAAGGCTCCCAGAACTCAGACATCTCACAGGGCCTGACCTCGCTCCACTCCCATCAGCCACAGATGCAATTTCTAGGTCCTCTTTACTCTGACAACTGAGCATCAGGTGTAATTCCCAACTTTTGAGTGCTCAGGCTTGAAAGAACACATGTTTAAATACTCAGCCTAAATCAGGGAGAGGTCAAGAGCAAGACAATGAGAGGAACCCATGGTAAGCAGAAAGGCAAGGGTTTTCGGCAGAGATGCCACGGTGCTGCACCATATGGCTGCTGATGGCAAACGCTCGTGTTCATTTGCATCGTTAAAAGCAGCTCCCTTTTGTTCCTCCTGGAAACCATAAGTAGGCTGAAACTGTCGTGTTTATCTCCAATTAAGAAACAGAAGACCATAAGAAAATCGAAACAAAAATCAAAATAAATCCTCAATACATCTAAGCCAGTATGTTTTCTCTCACGTGCTTCTTCCCCTGTCAACTCTAGAAAAAAAGTATTTTAAGAACTATATTCGTGGTGATGTAGTCCACTTGTCCAAAACTGTTGATGTCTTAAAGGTGACTTATGATACTACCGGGGAAAAGAGCAAGCAAAATCAGTCATGTATTGTTACAGAGGATCTCCAGCCCCGCGCTCAGCTCTTCTACACACAGATCAGATCCAAAAGAGAGCTTCCCAGCAGCTTTTCCTTAGCACATCCAGGGTTAAAAAAAAATAAAAATTAAAAAAAAGCTTTTTTTACTCAGCCAAAAAATTCTGCTAAAGAGTATTATTTTAATTTAACCTCATACAATCTGTTTGGTGAGTAATTCTGGCACAAAACTCAATACACAGCTTTCAACATGAAAACATCACTGAAGGGCCCTGAAAAGTTTATTAACAATCTGTTATTTATAGTTTTCTTTTTAAAAATTGATTGACACAACATTCAGAGGAAAATTATAGGAACCGCTAAGTCAGATAACAAAAAAAACATATCAGTGTTAAGATTTGACAGAAAGGTTTTAAGGAACAGTATGATTTCTAGAAAGGAGAAATATCCTAATTGCTAAGCTATTTGTCACTCGAGAGCAGCCCAATCACACACATATGTTTGCAAATTATTGTTATTGTTGTTAATTATTATTTACAGAAAAGCGCTGAAACGCAAGGTGGTTTGAATTCCAATGGAAATGACAGATCGCTGCCCCAAGGAACTTTATATCCCTCCTTTCACTCATTACCTGTTCACTAACAGTACCCGTTTAGTTCCAACTTGTTTTCATGTTATCTAAAATGACGAGAAAATTAGGTCCTATTAAGTAATCATGAATATAAACTGTGACTCACCGGTTAAGTGAATACCATTACTTGCAACAAATTCAGAATCCTATTATAAATGCTTATTATTCTCAAGCAAACCAAAACAATACAACTTTATTCAATATTAATTTTATCCTTGGATGCTTGAAAGGATTAAATAACTCCGACCAACATTCTGCATGTAGTCAGGAGAATCCTGTGTGAGGGGCAACAAAAATAACTCAGGTGGGTCACAGAGGCAGAGAGAAAAAGAGACGAAAAGGAAAGAAAAACCACATAAAGAGGTTTTTCGGCTCCTATGTGAAAGCAGATGGAGGGTGAAGGAAGCCGACAGGCTGCTCCAGATGGCAGGAGCGGCGGCGAAGAAGGCTCTCACACCCACTGTGTTGTGGCTGTGATGGGAAGAATAGACTTTTGGTTGAAGGATTACTATAGGATTGCAAAGAACTGGGTTCAGCTCCACCCATTACCTCTCCACCAGGTCTTCACTCCCACTGGGTTTTGCTTGGTGTGAGCTTTAGGGTGTCACCTACCTCCATGGCTGGCAAATATTAATATTTTTTGGCACGCTTTGCCCTCAGCTCACATCTGTGCAAAGAGCAGCTGTGGAGTTGATATTAGTTATACGGAGGTCCTCACTAGTAGTTATACTGAGTTTGGGGCTACGCAAGGATCACATTGCGCTAAGCACGCTGTGAAAAAGGGGGAAAAAAGCTCAAAGACCCTATTGCAAATGGGTTGCTGTCATCTTGCCGGTCAAGCACACTTCTTGGCTGCACAAGCAGGAGGCTGAGCAGGTATCCTCCGGCAGCAGGGAGCTCAGGCAGCACAAAGACGTACATGAAAGGGAGCAGGCATGGAAAAAGAGGCAAGGCAGGGCAAAAAGAGGTGAGGCATCAAAACTTGTAGGAAAAAAAGGGTCACGGCAGAAGCATGAGCTCATATGTGAGCTGACAATACAGCATTTGAGTGTCCCCAAAATGATGTATTTCCCTGAAAGCCTTTGATTATTGAGTATTTTGGAATCTAATTTTTAGACAATGAAAGAAAATTAACCTCTGTGCTACACTGCTGCCCCAAACGAGCGCTGTCCGTAACACACCCATGAAATGTCAAAACCATGGAGAGCTGTCAAAAATACCTTCTCACCAATGGCTGCAGATTTTTTCCCAATCCTCTCCATTGGTCTTTAAATCCATTGGCCATCTTCCTTTTTCTTTTTTTTCCCATTTTAATTACAGCTGAATGCTCAAACCTGTTATTTTCTCTAACTGTTCAAGGGAGACCATCAGTAGCTCTGTGCAAAGANGGACGCGTTCCTGTGCCCCCTGCTCTAAGGTGGCCCTGCTTTGGCAGGGGGTTGGACTGGATGATCTCCAGACGGCCCTTCCAACCCCATGATTCTATGAATCTACATTACAAGATACTACAATTCACATTGCAAATGGGAGGGACCCATTATTTTTAAGCCTCCAAGAACAGACAGGATAGTAAACTATGCCACACGATAGCGAACAGGATTACTTAGTTTAAAACAAATGTGTCACCTTAAAGGAGTCCTTACAGTATTTTTCTACTTGCCCTATAGAGAGAGCACAAACTAAAATATCTGAATTGTTTCACAGCTCTAAGTTAAATATTAATGACCAGCCCTCAGCTTTCACTCCTCCTCCCACAGATGCTAGAGAGGTGCTGTAGATATACCATGTACCTCTTAGCATGAATTATCCCTGGGTTTGATGGTAAGATTCCCAGAGTTACAGATTTTAAGATCAGAAATGACCATGAAATATCTTCCTCTGTAAACATGGACAAGGTCTTTCCTGGTAACTCCTACACAAAGCCTGAGGGCTTTCAGATGGCAAAAGGATTTCTCCCAGCAAGTCATCCCAGTGGATATGGGAATCACTTGCTTTCATAGTTTTCCCCAGTCGTCCATCAGCCTTCCTCCTGACAGCGTGTCTTATCTTCACCCCTTTGGGACCCTGTATTTTCTCCCCTGAAGATATTTTTTACCGTGAAATGTTTCTTCAATGTAATTTAAAAAAAAAAAAAAAGGAAAACACTGAACTAAGAAAAAGATGAAACTTTCTAACAGAGCCATTGCTGCCTCACTGGGGTGTCGTAAGGGAGAGGCAGAAATTGCTGGTAATGTCAGCAGAAACAGGAAAATCAGACAAACTCTTCAATCTTCACAGGAGGTATGCAGCCAGAGGAAGCACAAAGATCAACATGTTTCTTTATTTCTTGGCAATTTCCAAAACCAGAAGGGAAAAACAATTGAGTAACTTTAATGATATCTCAAGTTAAATGGCTAAACATTAACAATTCGTTGTGTTGAATCCAACACAAGGGCTTTTGGCCCATAGTTGATGAGAAGGGAAGATCTTTGACCAGAAACAACCAGAACTTGAACCTACCGGCACCTCCCAGCACCTGCTCTCTACAGGGCAACTCAAATGCATGGGGCATCTCCACCAGAACCTATCCTTACCACTGGAGTCTCCTTGACAGTGGGAGTCAAGGCTGAATGCCTGGCCTGAGGCACATCACCTCCCTTAGCCTTGTGCCCTGTGAAGGTTTGAGCAACCAAGAACAGATGAGAGCACGAGGTGGACCAGCTCATGAAAAGCCTGAGTGTCTGCCTGCAGGGGAAGATACTGTGAAGGACGTGAGAGGACAAAAACACAGGAGACAGCACAAAAGAATTTGTGACAATGTGTGTGTGTATATGTGTGTGTGAGAAAGAAATAGATGTGAGAGCAGGACGCGGAGTGACTCCATTTCACAGCATGAAGGAGCCCGTATGGGTGCGCAGAAGAGCCATGAAGAGCACCAGGAACCCGTCAACTGGCCTAAGAGTACGGAAGAAACACAGGACACAGATGAACCAAAAATTACAGTAGAGTCACTGAGAAAAACAGAACCGCCTACAAGTTTTCTCTATACTGTATTTTAGGGAAGTACTGGATGCGTCACTGAAGCGTATTTGTCTTCCCACCCGACTCTTACTGTGCTATGGCTATATCCATGGAACGCCCTACGTTATCGTTACTAAGCTTTAAGGAATCTAACATATCATTTTTAAGGACAGCACCAGTATTTCCATAGTTACTAAGCTTGAGCCTTTCTAACTATGATAACTTCAGCATAACTCTACTGTTATTAAGGCCTAGTGACAGATACCTTAGAAACACGGGGCTGTGTTGGCAGACCAAATGATTGGAGGCTTTCCTTTTTGGCTAGGGAAAGCCATGGTGTATCTTATTACTTCTTGGAATGCCAAAATCCGGGATTTAAAAAGCCTTCAACATATTATCAATTAAATATGGAGAAAATAAATTATATTTCTGTGTATTTCAGTGATCATTCATATCCTTATCAGATTCCTGCTATTGTGAAATTTTACATCTCTTGAGGGCTGGGGCAGAAATCCCCCTCTTTGGTTGAGCCTGCGAATTGAGTAGAGCTACAGTAGGTGGATTTGTGGAAATTTTAAAAGATAAGCAATTAGACAGATGCTCTTCTTTCCTCAAGCCTATCTGTCTTGAATTGGAAGGGAGTCTCCATCAGCTGAGGATCTAGCCTGCTGCTATGATTTGATTTTACCCTTGATTTACTTTATGTGTTTCTTCCTAGCTTTTCAGGATCCGTAACTTCACTTTCAATGGCTCAGTAATGAACAGGCCGGGTCCAAGAAGGGGCACCCACTGAACCTGTGTGTCAGAGCGCTGTTCACTGACATGTCACCGCAGCATGTGGACAAGCACCCCCAAAATGAAGCAGCCCAAGAATGGATCAGGACCATTATATATTTTTTTTCTATGTTACCATATAGAAAATATGGTTTATATATTTATATTTTATTTATAATGTGTTATATTTTCTTGATTAATATTACCAAAACACTTAGTTGACACTCTGGTACCCAAAAGGCTGCAGCCACCAACTGTAATAGCACATGCTTTAGGGACTGCGTAAATACAGAACAGGGTAAATACAGGTCTGAGAGCCATCTGAGCCAGACACTGCATTGCTGGTAATTTCTTTAGGAAAACACTCTTGCCCAACAGCATCGAGCAGACAACAGACTTCAGCCGCTGAAAGAAACAATTCTTTGGGTGGAAAAGGCTATTTTCTTACATCTGGAGGCGATGTCCGATTCAGGATGCCTATTTCAGTATCAGCGTGGCTGGACGTGATTTACAGGGACATGTAAATAATTAATACCAGCTCTGGAAGAGAGAGCTGGGTACTCATTAGAGGTTCCTTGAAGCCCAAATGATATAATGATTAACTGAGTTAGGATCTTTTTAATAATTCCATCAATTTCAACTCTCCTATGTTAAAGATCTGCTGAAAAGCTTTTATTCAGATGAAAGACTCCTTTCAGAGAACAAATCATTAATAGAGTATATACATAGATTCAATGTTCACAAACCAATGCTCTTGAAATAAAATATGTTTTTAAAGTTTCTCTTTCACTTTCTTCCCGGATTTGGGGATTTAATGCCTTTCTTTCTCTAACCAATTTTACCACAAGCAGTTAAGACTGCTGCATGAAAAAGGGCTGCTTTTCTGTTAAAGGCGCTTTTAGCACTTTGGCATCCTGAGATGGAAGGTGGCAGGGGAATGCAAAATTGAGCGACTACACTAATCCAGTGCACCTCATCCGAGACACCAAGTTTTTCACTCCAAGCCCACCCACGCTAGAGAAAAAAACTATTAGATGGTGAGATCAGCCCATGGATGTCCAACACAGTTCAGCATTAAACTGCAGAAGGGATCAAAGCAGATTTTATCCCTGCTCCTAAATAATGCCAGAGGAAAACGTTTTGCTCCAGGTGCTTTAAAGGTATTTAGACTTTTGCTTAATTCCTATTTACGTATTTTCCTATCAATAACTAAGAATGTGTCCCATCACTGGGCCTCCTGCACCCTGCACATCTGCTGCTCGAGTCTGTGAACAGACACACCTTCAAGGCCTCCAGTGGGAATAGAACAAGTACGTTAATGCTTTGCACAGGGATGGCCTAAATTTTTTAGAAGTTTCACGCCCTGGTAAGTCACACCAGAGCCGGCAGGAACTGTAGGTGCTGTGCTGTGCTGGTGGGCGGGCAAGGACAGAGCCAAAACTCAGATTCAGATCTCCCAATTACCAGCCTGCTCTCTGAAACTAAGGAATGCGCAACCAGAAGGCAACCGATGTGTAGGCTGTTACATGCACGTACATTCCTAATTAATATTCCTAGGTCTGGAAAAGAGAACAGCTCTATTTTCTTTATACAGGCCCATGTTTGTAATCCAGTTATTTTAATTTTCTAAAGCTTTCTTGATTGACTGTTAAGTTTCAAAACCTTACACCTTCCACTCTCATCAGAAAGGACTCACTAACCAAACTGTGAGGCTCCAACAACGGTTAATCGTTTGAGACAGTAATTGGCCATATTTAATTAATTTCATTTGCAACCACCGTCCTAATATGCATAATTATTAACTCTGACCAACTTTGCCTTCCTTGGGATGTACACCTGCTCCCATTCACGTCAGTGGGATCCGGATCAAGGCCACAATGTCAATTCTTTCTGGACCTCTTCAGTGGCACAAATTAACCCTCGCAGATGGCTCCATACACAACAATCGGGAAGGTGACAGAGAGCTGTATAACGGAAATCACAGCAAACCGTCCTGCTGCTCTAACGAATCTCTTCGCATTCAGACTTTCCTCCCCGAAACCCCTTCGCTCAGGAAGGGAACTGCGTACCTAAAGGGACAAGCAGGGATGCACCTCTCCCAGCATGAAATTCTGGCAGCAAAAAACTCCGTGAAGGTGACGAGAATCCACCATAACACTTAGCTCTTACACTGCACTTTGCTTCTTCAAAGACCTGGACAGACATTAAATTTGATTTGCTAAGTCAGTGTTTTTCTGAGGGCTGTGCTATCTGCTCATCACAGCAGTTTCGTGACCCACCTCCATATCAAACGACCAGCCTGATTCTTACTCGCGGGTTGTTCATAGGAAAACAGTGAGCCCGTGCCCCAGGAATACTCTGTTTATAGAGAGCCCTCCCTTGGAAGCAGAAAGAAACTGAAATATTACAGTCGAAACTTGTTCAACCATATTTTGGAAGTGGCAGGCAGAGTACGAAAAGCACTACTTGGGGGTTAAAGACGCTTCGTTTAGAGACATGCTTAAAGTTGCAATTAAAGCAGGGGGGACACAGCGACCAAGAGCACTCCCAATACAAGTGAACTTTAATTACAACATATATACGTTGCAGCCCATATGCCTTCAGCACTCCCGGCTCTCTACAATATCCTACAAGGGAAAATTTGTTTTAACAGAAATAAAACTCCCTGCTCAGCCAAAAAAGCACCAGCCTGCACCCCGCTCCCTTGCACCATCTGCACATGTTTATTCTCAGCCTGCTGGGAAAAAAAANCTTCAGGAGGGTGCGGGAGAAAAAAAAAAAAAAAAAAAAAAAACACCACAAAAAACCACACAAGCAAACCTCGAACGTTTTACTAATCTTTATGCCCCGCCACTATAAATAACAGAAATAAAGCCCAACAACAGTTAAGCACCGTAGCTAAAACACATCCAATCCACTCCGATTATTTCTGCTCGCCTGTCCAGGAAGAGATGCAGCCATGGGCTTTAGAGGGAAGCGGGCGAGTCAGCCCGCATTTATCCACAGCGGCACCGCCAAGGAAAAGCCTTTCCCCGTCTCCTCCTCTCCTCATCCCATGAATAATTTAAAAGACTTTTTTTTT
>VXBO01004437.1:58405-96443 GCA_013400135.1 Rhinoptilus africanus | reverse complement strand
CCCAAAACACACACACACTCCTGGGGTGAAAAAACTCACCCCTTGGCAAGGAGAGCCCTTAGCCAGCACAGCCCTGGGGGCACCCAGCCAAGCAAGGGGACCCCCAACCCCGGGGTCACCCCCTCGAGCAGCACCGAGCCCAGAGGCGGGTGCATGGGCCCAAGCCCCGGCACCGTGCCCGTCCCGCCAGCACAGCGGTGCGAGCTGGGCACAGCACCGGCCTGGCACGCACACGCCTGTGGTCCTGCTGAGATTATTGCTAAAAGCAGCTTTTTCTCGGCGACGCTGAGACCTCTAGCGTCGTCGCATCGGGCATCGGCCGAGCTCTGGTGCAGGGCAATGGGCAGGATTCATCGGAGACGTCAGGGAAAATCATAGTCTAGACTAACTGAGATGTTCGTAAGTAACGTCTCTGGCTTTCAGCTTCAAAATGGGTAAGACTTTTAAAAAGTGCAATTCTTTTGGGACACCAAGCTGGGTGACAAAATCAGAGGCCTTGCTGCTGGCAAGTACAGGCAATCCTGCGCCTCGAGGGCAGCTCCAAACCCGATCATCAAATTAGGTACCCAAAAATAAATCCAATACAAGCAGCTAAATAACATTTACTTAAAAATAGATGAGATTGTATGAACATAACTCTTTAACATGCATTGTGTCCTTTAACAAATTCCTTAAAATTCTACTTTTGCAGCCGATTGTCCAGATTTCTCATCATTTGTGAGCAGAATTTATAAAGTATCAGGCTGTGAGGCTTTCCCTGGGCCTGGGCTGAGCGGTGCCTCCCAGTTCAAAGGCAATGTGGTGGAGGTAGGAGTTCAGAGGTGTGTGGAGGTGTAAACCTGGAAAACAGGCTGGGGTGTTTGGGCGATGCTACCCCCTGCTGGGCAGAGCCACTCAGATGTGTCTGTGCCAGCTCCCGATTTATTACCGCACCCCTCTAATTCCGTATTTGGTCGCCACCCCCCCACATGGGCAGCCCAAACAGTCTGGGACTTCCTACCATGGGTGCTTATGTGCTGTCACAGCGTGCACTTTACACAGTGTTCCTTCTGCCCCTGACATTCCCATCACCTTGCTGCCCCCAGGATTTCCTTCATCGCGTGGTCCTTACGACTGGCTCCATGGTAGTGTCACCAGGAGTCCGCAAGCAGGCTCTCCATGTCACTGCATAGCTGGGAAATGGAAGATGTGGCTGACCTAGAGAGATGTGGTTGACAGACAAATCCGTACCCTTCAACCCGCACCACTGTGATATTTTCTCTCTTTTTCACACGTAAATCACTTGGTATCAGAAATGCCATGCTGTGATTTGGGTTTCCTCAGTGGGGCTGCTGAACGTAACCTCCTGTCTCTGGGAGAAGATTGAGGGTGTTTGAGGCCAGAAAGGGCGAGCGTGATCCCCTGCCCTGACCTCAAGCTTGACCGAGGCCAAAGAGCTTCATCCATCCAGAAGACAAGCACCATAACTTATCTCGGAGCTATGGCATACCAAAACCATCCACCACTATTATTTATGAAGTCGCATTGGTCCCTACAGCGCCACATTAAAATCTCACTGCACAGGCAGTATCACCCACTTTTCCATTCCTGCTTTCAGCGGGCAACATTTTTACTTAAAATTGCTCAAATCCTTGCAAATGCTGCAATTTCTCAGCATCAAAATTGCATAAGGTATAAGTACGTGTCAGCCTGTAAATCTAACTTCTCTTTTCCTTATTTAACCTACACCTTTAGCATCACATCTGTGTGATTTTTTTTTTTTTTTTGGTGATAAAATAACTCATATTTGAAGTAACTGGTAATATAGAAATCTCTGGAGCCATTACAAGTTTAATGAGAAATGTATGAGATGCTCCTCTTAGGCAGGGACCACTGGAACAATAGGCGGTAGCAGCCCCTTCAGAGTCATCGCAGTCCGTCATGTCAGGCTGAATTTAGGGAGTCTGTAATCTTGCTTGAATGACAAGCTCCTGCAGAGCTATTGGAAGAACAGGTATTTTTAAAACATGAAAATCTTACATGAAAAGTTCTCTCTGGAGTGGCTGCGTAGAGCAGGGCACGCTGCAGCTCTGGGGCTCTGTACGGCTGTATTCAACGGTTAATTACATACCACTAGATTACAAGAGCATTAATAGACTGGTAAAATGAAGCACACAGAAATGCCAGAATTAAAACTGCCAATGAAACATCAAATCAAGCCTTTTTTGTGGCTGCACGGTGACAATCTCTCATTACCTGGGCACGGTCTGCAGCTCTGCCAAGGGCTCGTATCGGAAAATGGCTAATGAGCCAACGCGGCTGATGTGCGTTTGAAATGGCTCTACACGCTGCACATGCACCCAGTCATTCCATGCCACAAAACCCCAAACCCTTACATTGGAGATGTACAAATTCCCAATTTTTTATAAAGCCTCCTATGGGAACGTAGAGGAGAAGATAAAAATCAGCTTCTAGGTGAGATGTTTTATTTCAGAATAAAGTGATCTGACTTTTGGAGTACTGTTTAAAACTGGAGTTTTCCCACTTGCATCCTTCCAAATGATGTTGGGGTTGTGTATATATTTTTACCGCTTTGGTCCTTTCCAACGCTGCTGGGGTTGCATACCTATGGTACGGCGGGGCTCGGCCACACTCACTGCTGGCCTTTAATATGGGCACTGTGCGAACTACCTTATAACGAGCGTAAATAAAGGAGTCACATCTGCTTTCCAAGCTCTTCCACTTGCAACCTGGCTTTCTTCATCTTAAGTACTATCATATTGGATCTCTTTCCCCACATTGTTTCTGAGATTACAATATAATCTCCCTTTTCAATGACAAATCAGCACTATTCATGCTTTTCTGCTAGAAATGTGCCTGTTGCTCTGCCACCCAGGTCCCAGCCCGGCAGACGAGCACCCGCAGGCCCATGTCCGTGCTTGGCACTGAAATCCCACCTCCAACTTGCCCTTTGCAGGGCAGTGACCTCCGGCATCTGAGCTGGAGCAGCTTCAATGGAAAGCAAACAAACACTCAAGCACACAGCTGTCCTCTGCTGCCTTTACCACCTGGCAGCAACCTCAGATGGTGGCTTTTCTGCTGGCAACAGAAAAAATTTGGGCCAACCCTACGAAAAGGCGGGTTTTCACATGCAAACTGCGATACGGCAGGAGCAAGGGTATTTCGTGGTGGTCTGAGCCCGTGGGTGATGATACCAACTCTGCCTTATACAAATGTAGACCTCAGCAAGCAGTTCCAAGCAAAATGACATCTTGGATGCTTCGTAGCCTCTAGGACAAGCCTAAAATGACATAAAATCCTGGAGCAAGGTAACTCCAAATTTGGCAGCATGGGTTACCATCTTAATTTTATTAGATGCCAGGTCTGACTTGCATGATAAACATTCCCCCCAAACACACTTTTTTTTTTCATGCATTCACAGCATTTTTTGGCATTTTCAAGGGTGGGAATGTTGTAGCTCCAGTCTCTGATCCAAGGTGACCTGTTTGAAAATTTGGAGGAAATCTGAGTATTATGCTGAGTCATGAGAAAATTAACTTACGACAAGAACTGCTTACTTAAAAAACAATGAGAAAATTTCTTATTTTAAATGAGAAATTTAAATTCCTTATTAAAAAAAAAAAAAGTTCACTGCTATTTCTTTCACTGGCTGGCAATTAAAAAGAACCGCCGTTTGAAAGGGGCACTTTCACAGGAGACCATGGGGTTTTGGGTTTTCACCACAGGTGAAACTAGTGCTTATGGTTGGGTTTCAATGTTTTCCAGGTCAGTTTCGACACCACAAGTTCAGTACAGAAAAGGATACACTTGGCTCTAAGGATGTCCGCAATGGCAGGCTGAGTCTGCTGCAGCTGGTGCCAACAGCAAGGCTCCTTTGAGCAAATTGAAGACTTTTCAGGGACTTTTTAGGGGACTTTGACTGGGTCTGTACATCAAGAGGATGCATGTGAAGTAAAAAAAAATCCCCCCCCAACAAGACACTTCTGAAGGTCTTACACGTTGGATTGTTTTCTTTTTAGAGTTAATTATAATCACCGTCCTTACACCACCCTTAAGCACCTTAAAGCCTTAGATCAGTTTAAGCTCTTTAAGATGACCTCAGGCCCTTGCTCCTCTTAGATAGCTAAAACTCTGTCCAAAAGCAAACAAAAGCAAGGGAGAGATGGTAGATGGTTGCTGCCTGTGCTACTCTTTGGGGAGGAGGGAGTTTGAATTGCCGTAGGGTTTTTAACCATGTCTGTAAAGTGGAATAAGCAAGTGCTGATATAGACGTGGCTCCTCAGCCTGCAATTAATTGCCTGAAGACCATCTGGTGCTTGGTTAAGCCCCCAGGTACTTATTACTTGTGAGGTTCATAGCTGTCAGGTAACCTCTTTGCGTTGTGACTTTTCTTCCCTGCTTTTATTCTCGTCCGAATAAACCTAGGAAGTGAGAGTACAAAAGTCTTGACAATGTGATGCAGAGGCGGCTTGGTTTACTACGGAAAAAATGGGATTTAAGAGAATAACAACCAGGCTGAACACATCACTTAGAGTCTGCCATGCCATGTAGGCATTGCAATAAATCTTTAAACTCAGGGTCGTAAATCACGGTCATAAAAGTGTCGTCAGAGGGAAAAGAACTATCAGTGCCAAAGCAGAAGAAAGAGGAGTAACATGGTGGTGAAGATGGATGTGAACAATGGGAGAGCCGGGAGGAGCCAGACAGGAGAGCAGGGAATAGATGAGAGATGGGCAGGAAAGAGGGATGAGGGACAGGAGATGCTCCCAGTGGCAAAAACAACACACCCCACTCTGTTCCTGGTGCTGAGTTCCAGAGACCCAAATCTTGGTGTTTCCCTGACGCCAAGCACCCAGTGTGAAATCACCACCAAAAGGCAGCTCGCGAGAGAGCTGCGTGACTGACACAAACCCTGCTCGTACCTCTCCTCTCTCGCTCCCTGGGCTGCGGAGGTGGAGGTCTGGGCTTGGGATCCAACGGGCTGAGCCTCACCAATGAGCCAAGTTTTGGTCAAAATGAGAACTGGATCTTTCTCAGGTTGATTTGGCTGATTTGTCTTTGCACACTTGGGGAGCAATGAGTTGGGACATTAGGGAGGTTTAGGCTGGATATTAGGAAAAATTTTTACACTGAAAGGGTTATCAAGCCTTGGAACGGGCTACTCAGGGAAGTGGTTGAGGCGCCATCCCTGGAGGTATTTAAAAGATGGGTAGACATAGTGCTTAGAGATACGGTTTAGTGATGGTTTTTGTCAGTTAGGTTGATGGTTGGACTAAATATCTGAACAGTCCCTTCCAACCCAGGTGATTCTATTATATCTATGAAATTTACATTGAAAGAACATTAGGTGACAAGGTAAGGATTCAAAAGCTGCAAAAAATATCAAAAAAAGGAGTTGCCCAAAGACTTCCAATTTGACATCATAACAGAGGTTTACTTGGGTTTGGGGTTGTTTTTCTCCCCCAGGATTTCTCCCTTGCTATGAACAGTATCACAGGGACTTCAGCAGTAAGGAGAAGAAGCTGTCCATGAGGATCTCCTTCCTCTTCTTGCTGTCTCATGTAGGACACCTGAGCTGGATTTGCGCTGGGAGACAGGACCACGTCAATGGGAGCTGTGCTTCGGGCACACGAAGTGCAGAGAAATGCCAAGTGTTTTGGAAGATCAGATCCCCGGTGGTGCAAACAGAGCACCCAAAATTAGCAAGCGCGTTTGATCATTTTGGACTTAATCTCTTTGTGCCTCGGTTCACCAGCTGGTGATATCGCAGGAGCACTGTGAAGATAAACGCATTAATATTGATCAGATGCTGAAGCATTACAGAGGCGCTGGCAAGGAAATTAATGTTGAATTCAGTGTGTGGTTTGAACAGTGTGTGTTAATGTGGCCTTGAGCAATTCACTGGATTAAAATAACGCCAAATGATAGGTGATCAGATAATTAAAGGATGTATCACATTCAATGTGCACAAAGGCCCGAATTGTGGCTGTGCAGGCTGTTTAATTCTGGAGTTTCCCAGCTCCTGAGAGCTTGACTTTACAACTTTACAGCCTGCACGTGGCGTTTATAGCCCCGTACCCTGAGGAAACAAGGTTTATCTGATCGCACCTTCCCTCTGCACTGCCTCCCTGCATGTGCCTGTTGGTCTCCTCCACCTCCAATTCCAACCACATATAACACCACTGTAGGAAAGACCAAAACCAGACATTTTCTGTGAATGAGGAGGCAGAGTAGAGAGAAAAGATCCTGTTTTCCCTCCCAGGGGAGACAGGTCACTTTGCTGGACATCAGGGAGCCCGCAGAGGATGCAAGTGGAGACACAAGTCCAGAGGACGTGGGGCTCCACTAGTTTAGTTGCCCACAATACTGCTCTTTCATCCGATGGATTTATCCATTAGAGAACTGGGCTTGTGAATCTCAAAACAACATGTAGAGATCAGTTCCTACTGGCCATGAAGTAGGCAGTGGTCATGGCTATGCTGCTTGATACCATGGAAGAGCCTCTCCTCCCTCTCCAGCCCAGCCCATCCTTGCACTGGGTCCACGTTCACCCTGAGGATGGATCACGACTCCTTAGCTTCATGCAATATTACTGCTGAGGCTGTACATCTACTATGAATGAGTTTTCATCTTCCTGAGCTTGACATGCTCATCTGAGACACGAGAATGTTGCATCAACACAACTCACTTCCAGGGGTGACAGGCCAGAGTTGTCCCCTCCAAAGGAGGTAACTTATTCTGGATGTCTCCTCCACTTGCACCCAGGAGAAACCCTGAGAGTCTCCTGCATCATCTCACCACAGTGATGGAGTTAAGTAAGAAGTGAAGAGTAGAGGGAAAAAAAATTAAATGACACAGGCAGGGGAAGAAGATATGGAAAGCCATTCACTTGCATGTGCAGTAATCACTTTTTTCATTTAAGCAGAACACTCAGCTATCTTTTATATTGTTATTGGTAAAGTCCTCTTAGAATCTGGAAATTAATTTTTTTTTTATGTCCTCATTTTCTCTCTTTCCCATTTGGTGAACATTGCCGTTTTCCTGTGTTTCTCACAAAACTGAAATGAACTTGGCTCATTTTGTTCTTTCCTTCCACAGACATTAACGTTGCTGAATAACGAAGAGAGAAGGAGCTTTGCCAACTAACCGCAGCCACCGTGTGAAGTCCAGGCTAACGTTACACTCACGTGCAAGAGGCAGCGCTGGGCCGTCGGCAGGGGATGAGCATGGGAAACAGCAGCCAGAGCTGAGTCTTGTTGCCCAAACCGACCCAGAAGAGAGATGGGTTTTAATCTCTATCAATGGGCAGATTCTCCATCCCAATACATTATTTAGCCCTGCTTTCAGGGGTTTCCTGCTACTTATTTTTAAGCATCAGAGAATTCCAGGTTAGAATGATTCTATTCATTTTCAATCATGATATGACACAGAAATACACATTTGGAGCAGTCTCTTCATTTTGGTTTTCTACATAAACTTGCTGCCTTTATAAAATGAAGGCTGAGATTGACCCCTTGGCCTTTGCCTCCAGGAGCTGGCTACCAGAAAAAAAAAATGAAATGCCTCGGAGCAGGCAGTGGAAAAATCAAGTTGGCAGCACTTTTATCGCCTACAAAGAGACCTCCACATGTTGAGGAAAGCCTGATTGCCAACAGGGAGATCTGCTGGGGAATGTATTCCTCCCCTTCCTCCTGCAAAAGCCCTAGGTGAGGACCAGCATCCCTGGCTGACTGGACAGCAAGCCGGGAAGCAGCTGACACAGCCTGATCTCACATTTATTCACCCCATTTCCCTCTCCATCATGTTACTCATGCCCCAAGGGACTGCATGAGGCAAGCTCAGGCCATTAGCACCAGCTCCTTGGCAACAGGGTTGCACTGCAGGGACAGTGGTGGGAAGGAGAAAGAAATGTCACTGGACATATCCTGGCCTCTTCCAGCCCTGAAATAGCTGTGTGGACCTTAGCAGCCCATGGGAAAATGGAGACCCCCAAATCCAGGGTGGGACCCATTAAAAGCTTGGGGTTCCATGGGTTGGAATAAAAGTTAATGGGCAAAGAGAGGCTACAGAAGAAATGGGTCCCACCTGCTTGGTAGGGAAATGTAGAATTTCACTTAAGCATGAGCTTGCTCAAATCTCATCTTCTCTTTACACAAAACATGCCACTGCAATGGATTCAGGCCATGCTCTAGAGACCCCTGGCAGCCAAACCCCAAATTCAGTGGGTGCTTCAGAAAAAGCACAAGAGCTTTGTTCCCTCAGAACAGGGACATCAAGACTGGCCCAGGCCGTGCCCCAAGCTCAGCTCTTCCTGTGTAGAGGGTAAATATCTGAACCTGAAGCCACCAGTTGGGCTGATAGAGGGCAACCGATGCAGGTGATAATCCTGTCCACAACTACTCATCGTGTAAACTTGGTGCAGGGCACTGGGATGATCTTTTGGATCTAGGCTTAAACACTACCTCTCTCTGCCTAGACCTCGTCAGCAAACAAGCGACAGAGTTGGGACAAAGTTGCCAAAGGACTAAATCAGTGCCCTCCACTCTTTGCCAGCCATGCTTCGTTTACACAACAAAATTACCAGGTGAGTTGCCAAGGAAAGAAAGGGTCCAATTTTGCAATTTTATCCAAAAGTATCATTCACTGCCAGAGCTGAAAACAGAAGTTGCTAGTGTTTAGCAAAAGTAGATATTTTTTTGGAAAGTTTTACTGGAATTCCCGACTTTCAGGCCACCAGGCAGCCAGCGTAATTCTTCCAGCTGTCCAAATTCACGTCTGCTGGGATGTGAGCAGACTGTGAAAGATCTCCAGAAGGTGAGTTATGCAGAATTTGGTGGAGAGGGGAAGGATTTTAGTAGAAGGTTGAATCTTATTTTTCAGAGCTCTTTAACTCAGCTGTAAAAATGTGCTTTCATCTAATTGATACGAAAGCTACAGCCCCACCAAGGTTGTTACACGCTGTTTAATCAAACGGGTGTCTCTAAGCCTTCTGCCACAATGCAGGTAGCTTTCTCTGATGGAAATGAAGTTTACTTTGTACTCTTCGAAAACTCATTTAATCGAATGTCATATTTTAGGTACTCTCCCTTAATTACATTTGCATAGGCATAGAAAGTGAGGAAAGCCAGGGTGCTTTACTAAACTCCGCTCCTTTAATTTAGCAATACTCATTTTTCCCTCCACCGCTAAGCTGCCAAACCCTCTCTCAGGCCAACTATGGGCAGAACCATGCCTTCACGGGCTCTTGTTGGCTTGCCTTCCCTCGCCTCCCACAAATGCACGGGGCTATGAGCAGTGGCTGCTGTGGACAGTCTGCTCTACAGCCACATCAAACCCCAGCAGCTGTCAAAAAGAGGATCCTCACCTCAACCTTGTGGTAATTTCTGCCGGAATCTGATGATCCCAGTCCTATTTGTCACCAAGACTCTTGTCTCGATTTACCCTCACTGCGTGCTGTTTGATAGGCAGCAGCATCCTCAATATAGAGGGGGAAACTGAGATGCAGAGAAGTGTTGGCCTAATCATCCACGTCACTGGTGTGTTTTAATTGGCTTGAGTCTCATTGAGACTCATGCACCTTAAAACAACCCTTCATGGAGACCTACACTTCAGCCCCCAGATGGAGGTCCATGTCTCCAACTAAACCAAAAGTCTGGCGTGAGAAACAGCTCAGGAGCTGTGTGTCTCTCACCAGCTGCTCCTCCAGTCTCACTCCTTTTTGATAAGAGCTTGGGCCAAAGAAGCTAATTAAATACTGGTGCCCCACATCCCTCCACAGTTTCTGTGATGTGCCTGTGAGGTTCCACTGTTGGGCTGGGACCCGGCTCTGTGCAGGAGAGGCGAGCCAGAGCTCATGGAAAATGAACACAAAAACAACTATTTGGGAAAAGCCAGGTATGATGAGGCAGGAGTAACCTCCTGCCAGCTCCCCACAACCCCCAGGCTGACATTATCCCAAAACTATCTACCAGACAAAGCATTCAACCTGTGTTTCCACCACCTTGCTATGCCCATGAGTGACACCTTGTAGCTGCACCCTCATTCCTTCTTCTCCCAAACAGAGTCATGGCTTTTCTCCGCACACTGCATCTCCCAGCACAGCTGCGGATCACCCTCCCACCAAAGGGGAATTTGGCCACTTTTTTTTCCCATGAGTCATTTTTTGAGTGGGACTATGCTGTTTTGCTGTGTCCACGTGTTTCCAGGACCCACTGGCTGTGCCGTTTGTGCTCAGATAAGATCTAATCAGGGCTCGGCAGGCAGGAAAACACCACCTAGTGCGAGGTTTTACATTGTGCACCACCATCTTCCTCGCTGAGCATTTCCATGTAAATTCATACCCCAAACAAAAATGTTTTCTGCCCTATGTGGCCTTTGCTTTAGCCCTGTTCAACCACAATTTAGAGCTCGGCTGCTCAAGAGAAAGTCTTGTCCTGGTCCCATCTCCATGGTAAGACTTCAAGCAGCTGAATGATAGTGTCCCTTCTGAAATGGACTTTGACAGATGTTCCAAACTAAAACCAAAGCATGAACCTCATCTGTCTGACTTCTTAAAGTGTCAGATCCCGTCAGCTTCGGTTTCATTTGCAAGAATGGTTTGAGTTGATTCATTCCCATACTCAGAAGTCAATGAGCAGGTTGAGCCTTGGATGTTAACAATCCAGTTGTCTTAAAAATCCTAATAACTATTAGGGCAAACTTGCCAGGGCCACCTGTGCAGACCCAATGCCATTTTAATGATTTGTGTATTTAAAAAAAAAATAGAGAAAAGTGATGGTGTCCATCAGTGTAACTCCCGTGTAAACTGCTGTGCTCAAATTCTTTTTATTTCAAGACTAATGATGCACCAGACTGCAGTGTGCAGACCCTTGGAAACGTTATACCTCCTTATCCAGCTGGACTGTGTGCACCACAGGCATGTTATACAACTGCTTTTTACAGTCTTAATTAGTCTTAACTAAGAATCTTGGGCCAGGGTCAAATGGCAAGAAGGTAACAGGAAGGTTTATTGATCTGGCAGAGGTACCATAACACAGATAGTCACAGATTTGTGGCTGGATGACTTCACTAGTGCAAGCAAAGCCTTGGAATTAGGCTGAGCTCATCCTGCCCTTCCACAGCTGCTTCCAACCTTCTGCTAACTTGGGAAAACAAACATCACCAAGTATTTCAGGGACTGTCCAGAAAGAGTCAGAATTCTTGGAGACTGTGTGTGCACCATCCATGTTCACCCTTAGGTTTCAGGTGCATACACTGCACAGGCAAGGCCATTGGTCCTTTCCAATGTGGTTCAACAGAGCAGTCACACTCTGGATAAAGGCCTGGAAAGACCACCTTAATGCACCTGCAGTTCTCCCTAGAAGCCCATGACAAAGACCTGAACTCACCTCACCTACCTTCAGCCTTCAAATGCACACACCACGTCTGAGCTTTCTGTCTTGCTTAGGTCCATCCAATCCACCTCAGACACCTTCCAAGGGGATGGAGGTGCTCATTGCTCACCATTCCCCGAGAAGCAAAGCTGAGCTGCTGGCTCGGCACCTCACCTCTCGATGATATCGGAGGTGACCCATCCAAAAGTCTCCCTTGGTTTCCATCCTACTGCACACCTAAAAGGCCAACTGGATTCCTGTCCCCTTGCCCACCATCACCAGGGTAGGTTAGATGGGTGGATGGTTTCCAGTAGTGCCAGTGCTCAGGCAGTTCAGGCTGTTAAAGCAAAGCAGATCTACCAAAATGCAATGAACTGGAAATCACAGCACAAACGAGAACAAATCTAAACCAGATCCTGTGCTAATACCTGAGCAGTACTGCCCTTTCCTTAAAGCCTTGGTTATTTGCATCAGGAGGTGGGTGGGAAGAGTCTGTCTGACCCAGCCTATTTGATTCTTAATTTATTCACCAAATGGGAAAATTAGGATTTCAGCAGGGATATTTTTTTTTTTTTTTCAAGGAAAGTTTCTTTAGTTTGTGAAAAGGGCTGTTCCAGAAATGCCTCCCATTCTCCTGGAAGGGGTAATACTGTTCTTGATGCCACGTGTCTTATTATAGCAGCGTGACATGGGTCTTCTTGTACCCTGGGTTACTCTGTGTTTGTCACGGGCTGGAGCGCGCAGGACGGCTGTTCCGACAAACAGCTCTCTTCCAGGAACCACCGCACCAGCAAGCCTGTAATAGCCACGTCTGTGATGTTTTCGACCCAGCACAGGCTCATTTATTTTTCCCCTTACCTCCCAGCACAACAACCCCATCCGCTCCGCTGCTGCTTCCCGACGCCCAGCTCCGTGTCGCTTCTTCCTCCACTGACACACACAATGCCTTGCTCTCCTTAAAAATCACCTCCCAGCCAGAAGAAAAGCTTCCGTTTGCCTGAGAATGGCTATCTTCAGAGTATATCCTATGGGGGGAAAAAGGACTGTTTCCTCTTATTTCCTCTCTTTTCCTTATTTCTCTTATCATTCCTCCCTTTTCCACCTCCATGCTGCCCTAAGAAAAAGAGCAACAAGGTCTCCTTGCCTTCTCCCTTAAGGGCAGTCTGGACTAATTTGGAAAAGCCATGCTGATAGCCATGTGGGCATGCAGGTCTATGAACAGCAGGAATATTTTCCTTTTAGGAAGTAAGTTTTTCAAAAGAAACCTATAGGGTTGCTGTGGTGGGGGAAGAACGGGTGTAGGAGCTGCTGATGTAGGGGTAGATCTCATAGGTATCACTTTGGAAACTTTTCTCCTTATACTATTATATATATAATATAGTAATTATGACAGATATTGGGTTACTGGGTAGGAAAAGAGGCTGAGAATGAAAACTAGAGGAAGATTCATTTGTTCTTTATGTTGTTCTTTTTTCACTTCTGTACTGTCAACTTCTCTTTAAGCGCATCCACAAGGTTTATTTGTGGCAAGCCCAGGGCATTTGCTTCCCTAAAGCCAAGGCAGCGACCAGAGCAGATTGGCTGGTGGCCAAGGCAGTTTTCATGCCAGTTTAATACTGGGCAACTTCACATCGAAAATTCCTGATCTCATCCAGCTGTACCTGATGGTTCCCAACTTTGGTGTTCAAAGTGCCAAGCAGTGACTGACAAGTGTGAGGGTGGCACATCACCATCATTATCCCTTCTCCAGCGCCAGTTTGAAGCAGACGCAGGGTGATCCCGGTAAAACTTCAGTGGAGAATACAACTGTCAGTGGAAACACAGCTTTTTCCAGTTTGGCATGGGGGAATTTGTAGAAGGACAAAGGCCTAAATAAAGGGAAATTATAGGGATATTCAGAATTGGCACTACTTTTTACCTACTGGCATTTTGCAGGAACAAGTGACACTTTGTGAAAGAAGCCCATTCATAAGAAAATACTATTCTTAGGATCAAATCCAGCATTTCCTCTACTGCTGACCATTAATTGGGAAGCAGAACTCCGCAGGCACCCAACGGGCTCTCACCTTTGCAGTCCCACCATTCAGCACTTTGGGAGCAGAAGTCACACTGCAGCCAGCAGCTTTAATGGAGGGACTTTTCTACCCATCTTCCTCCTTCTCTAGTAATGCACTTTTTCACCGTATGAGTTTCTTTGGTCGGGCTGTTTCCAGCCTTGGCTAAACAAAGCTGGAGCCAAGGAAGCGTCTTTGCTGCTTAATGGCAGGGCAGCGTGGCCTTGCTGGGGTGCTCTCCCCCCTGCTATTTACTGATGCTAAATCAATATTAACCACGGGAGCTCACAGCAAAGGGCTCTCACGCAGCCTGGTTGTCCGTTTGATGTTCCCTCCGCTGATTTGAGAAACCAAGCCCTTGCTTTCCCTCACCCTGCCTGTCCTGCAGGAGGGATGCTCCCAGAAACCATTCCCTACGCAGGAGCCTTCCCCACATCCTGCCTCCAGGCCCCCTGGGCTGCAATTGCTACAAGAAAAATCACCCTAATTTCGCAGCTGAGATGAAGCTGGCCTCTTCGACCGGGATTGCTTCCTATGTCCTGCTGTCCCCTGTCTTAGCCTGGAAATGCCTTGGGAGGAAAAACACCATCTTTTTGACAAGCACATAAAAGAAGGAGGAAAGTCAGGGACCATGGGCTTTTTCTAGAAGGCAGGTGGCATGGCACATAAATAATAAAAAAGGGGTTTTTCAATTTTTTTCAACTTTACATAGGTAAACTGAAAACATGAGCAACCAGCTATGGTCCCAGCATCACCCTGACCATGCCTTGGCACCAAAAAACAAGCAGCGAGGCACCAGCATCAGCGGAGGGGATGCCGGGGTCAGGTAGGGAAGGATGGATCCTAAGCAGGTTGTTTGAATGCAGCACAGAGTTTGCTTTGCATTGCTTCAGATTGCTTAGCAGCTCCGTGCGGGGGGTAAGGCAATCCTAAGGTACATCTTTCTATGCAAAAGCCCCGGTTTTCATGGAGAGCTGCCCCAGGCGGCACAGAGATAAACGTGAGTTGTTTCCCAAAACCACGGCTCCCTTCACCTTCCCTGCTCCCCACCCGCCTCCAGCTAACGGCAAAAGAGCTGCAGTGCTACTCTTTGAATCCCTTCTGCCTGCACGGCTGTGGTCGGCATCTCAGGTGGTGTAAGTCTGGAGCTGTGCTGATTTCTATCAGCAGAGAACGTGGTTCTTTGGGGTTGATTTTTCTCTTGAATGAGAGAAGATATGTGCTAAGAAGCGCATTTGTCTCCACTTTTGTATCTGAAATGAAAAGACAACTATTCTTGTTCAGGAGGCCTGCTGGCAGCTCTCTCCCAATGCACAAAATAACAATTTATTCCTCTAACCACAAGAAAACATTGGTTTTTCCCTCTTTCTCACCACAACCGAAAACGTGAATTAATGACGCGTTTCTTACATTCTCAACTGAAAAGTCAAAAAGCTGATTTTTCCCTTTACCCTGGGTGCCCAGCTCTCACAGAAGGGTCAAGAAAATGACGAAACCCCACGACCTGCTCCCTGACAGCCGCAGGGCTGCCAGTGTCATCAGGGTGTGCTGCAGGCAAAAAAGTCTTGCTGCTGCTGCTGCATATCCAGAGCTCTGGAACTAACGTGCCTGCAGCCCCAGGAAAGTGTGATGGGTTTCTGCCCGATGGAGAATAATATTTCTTTCTGGCTCCCATCAAGTTTTCCAGCTGCGTTAGACACTAAGGAATGATGATGTTTTAGTAGCTTGAGGACTGTAACTGAGGCAGACTCCAGCAGGACTGATGCAGGAATGGCTGTTATATTAGAAGCTACTTAACCACCGGCCTTTATTAAAAAGGTTATTGGATTCTGAGTATCTAAAACCTGTCGCTGCTTTAATGATTTAGTCCTTATTCAGAGAGAAAAGCAGTACAACTGCTGCAATGGTACAATGTCATTATATTCCTATTAATTTATATCACAAAGACAGAAAACCCACACCCATCAGGAAATTTTCATGCTGCTATAAAAGCCGAGAGCGAGTCTGTGAACCAAAACTGAAATCTCCATATTCGCGGCCTGCTGATGGGCCCTTTCTGCTGTGAGTGCCGAGCTGTGATTCCTCCCTGCGGTGAGGATGCGCTCCCAGAGCAGGGACACGCAAACTGTGACACCCCCCCCCATCCCGCGTGGGACTGTGAGCCCACAGGAGACCACAGTATGGGCTGTCCCCATGCAATGCCCAGGCTGGAGACTTTAAACTAAAGGGGTCATGGAGGCGGGAAAGAGGGAGACGGAGGGGGAATTGCCCTGGTAGGATGTCTGGGAGTGCAAACCCATCTTTTGATACCAAGATTAAAGTTTGTGGGAAAAACTTAGTAAGACCCCATAAGCCATTGCACGCCAAGCTGAGCCCTTGGTCCAGGTCCTGGGCACCTTCTGCTGTCACAAACCTAGTTTTCTAGCAAGACACTCTGCTGTTATCCCCCTCAGTGTTTTGGACTGTCAGATCCCTTAAAAGCAAGCGAGGATATGTCTTTGTAAGGTGCGTCAAGGAGTTCCACACGAGTGGTGCTCAGGACGCATCTGGATCTGGCCTTACACATTCAGCACATCTTGCTGGAGCAAAGCTTCTCCAAATGAAGGAGTCTTTCAGGTCCAGGCAGGCTTCTGTGCTGCAGCCCCTCACAAAGCCTGTGAGCAGGCCTGTGGGTGCCTTTCTTCTTCAGCGTTACGGCTTTAATGGCTTTTCACAAGGAATATTGGCTTTTGTGCTCCCTTAGATGAATCGGCAGGCCCTAATGAGCTATGAATGCAATTTAATAAAGCTCACATTTGGAGGACGGAAATGGTTCTGTGGAAGGAAATGAATGAAGGTGGGAAGCGGGGGAAGGAGGGCAAGAGAGATGTGTGGCCTCTGAGTATGAGAAAGACAAAGACGAAATTGTAAGGACTTGCAGAGTCTTCAAACAAGCCTTAAAAACATCCAGAAGGGAATATCTGCTTCCCCTGGTTTGTTTTTGGGAATAGCTTATATCTGTGCTAAGTTATTGGTTCCCAAACATGTTCCAGGAGCTGGGACAGGAATGGTAGAGGTGAAAAGCTGGTCTGATACACCTGAGACCTTCACAAACAGGCTTGATACTGAAGAAGAAGCCGCAGAGCAGCAGACTGTGCCAAGCGTGCGGCTTTGCTCCAGAATGATGTGGTTTGCCTTGCCCTGATGTGAGCAGCCACGCTGCAACGCCCCGGATCGAGGGGCCCCAGACCTGTCTCTGTAGGAACAACAAACCGATGTGGGATGTCCAAAAATGATGGAGTCATCCCACCGTGGAGCAAGATCGGACCCAGGCTCTGATGTCCTCCCAAAAAACCACCCTGCAGGCAGGCCCTGGGCCACTCCAAGCCAGGAGCTCTGACACTGACTGTTAAAAGCTGCAGAAAGAGGTCCAAAACATAATCCCTTAGTATATTTTCTTTGGCAGCCTCTTCCAGCACAAGACAGACTGATGGGACACAGCTAATTGCTTAGCTGGCCTTCATTACTGTAACCTGAGCATCAGGTTTTCTGGCTCCTTCTGCTTCCTCTCTCATCACTACCCAGAGCAGGATTTGGCTCCGCACACACCTAATTCACCTGATCAAGCACAGATGATGTTCTGAGAGCCAAACTGATCCCTTGGTCTCATCCTATCAATTTAGACTGAAAGTGTACTTTGCTTACCCACTTTTATTGCCTTTTTTTGGGTCATTTTGACTTTTGGGGGTTTTTTTTTGGCTTATATATACAATAAAATAACCTACACTCTTAAAAACAAGTTTTTAAAGCACCAGTTGGGGCGGTCCATCATGCTGGGATTTGCTTTGACCTGTGCACCAGGAACCACCTTTGTAGCACGTCTTCCCACAACCTCAAGGACAGGTCAGTTCCCGGAGTCTTTAGACTTGATGATGCCATCTCGCAGACGGCCCCTCCAGCTGCTGGAAATAAATCAGATTATTGCCATTTTCATTATGACCACGGAGCACAGTACTGTGCAAATCTGCTCCTTTCTCCTCGTTCTCCCTCTGGGCTGAATCTTGGAGAAGGTATGAGGTTTCTGCAAAGGTTTTGGGTGCTCCAGGGCAGGGCAGCTGCAATCTCTCTGCATTTTCTGGTATTCCTCTGTTTAAGAAACACGCTCTTGCATAACTGTGCATGAAGCTAAACACACATTCATAAAGCATCTCCGCCCACATACCCAAAGAGCTGCTAAAAAACTCAAGCTGGAACAAAGAGTCACCTTACACTACCCTAGAGATACGTGATTACAAGTATATAGGCAATAAGGTATATTTTATGCTTCCTTTAAAATTGTTTTTTATGTCAAAGTACCAGATCTGGAATGCTTAAGTTTGTGTTCGACTTGCAAGGAGCCTCACTGTTGGAAAGGCTCAGCTCAAAACCTACAAATCCATCTCCGCAAAGGGCATGGTGTCATTTTCTACCACAGGATCCAGTTCAATGGAAAACCTGACCAAGGTCAACCTACCTGCAAATACTGTTTGGATCAAGGTAATCATCTCTCTCTCCTGTTCCGCTCTCCATTTTTACCCCTATATTCCATGCTAGTGATTTTCTGCCCCTTATTTTCTATTTCTCCCATATAGTCTCTCCCAAACCTAATAAACAACATCTGCCTTTCAAACATCTGAAATCTGATGTGAGACAAAATTCAGCATTAAGTCACTAGGAATCCATAATTGTTGTCTTAATTTTCCCTAAAATCATTATATTTATTTTTGACAAAAAATGCTGTTAGGTAAATACTTACCAAAAAATTATTTTTTTTTTCAATAGACCTGAATGATATTATAAGAAAAATCATCAAACAGGAAGAAAAAAGTATAGGCTAGGAGCTAGATTTTATAAATTGTACTTGAATTAGAGTGGAAAAACCACTTTGTAAAGTTATCAAGTATGTTATTATCTCATGTTAATAGTCTTTTTTGCTTCTTACTAATTAGTTTAATTTAAAGATGCCCTTTATTGATGACAAAACATATCCAAACTGGGAGTGTTGACATTAATTAGGAGAAGCAAGTGCTGGATCTATGAATGGAAACATCTGTAGGAAGTATGTAGCCAGGATTATCTTGTTTAACAAGCTGGAGGCTGATGGAAAACGTTGTGAAATACTATGGGCTGAGCACAGCCCGCACACAGGCAGGACCATGGGCAGCACAATGGATACGAATCCAGCGGGAGCCAGGGAAGGAAGGAAGATGTGTACAGCTGTTGGGATGCAAAACACACCCCATGTTTTAGCCTGGTTTCCTTAATGCGCAGGGCTTTTGTGGTTGCTCTGTCTCTCCATCTGTCCCCACAGGTGGTCCGGTGGCCAATTTCTACCAACTTTGACAGCTAAAAATCAAAGATATGAAAAAGCTGCACGTTTGGGGAAAAACAACAGTTGGGTAGGGGAAAAGGAGAGGTAGAAATTAGTGCCTTCCCTAATAAGTAACAACGTAAGGGCAAAAGTTATCTGTTCTGTTTGTCCTTCTGGCAGACCAGGTAGCCCATGAGACCAGGCACAACTCAAAATCAGCCCCGGGAGGTTGTGTCTTGCCTTGCCCATGGCTGAGGAACACAAGAGCGAAATCTGAGGATGAAAAGGGCACGTGGGAGGGATGCGAGCTTAATGCAAAGGAGCCTGTGTGGACAGAGGGGTTGTGAAGCCTTTGGAAACCAGACTGGTTTCCTACTGTTTGCAGGACAATTTGCTGCGTTTATTTGTTTTAGCCTCTGCTTCAGCTCCCTCTAGTCCTTTTTCCACAGAGGATGCGCAGTCCTGCTCTTCTTCCCGCCAAAGATCCTCTCCCTGCACAGCCTGGGGTGCTGTGGGTGCAAGGAGTGCCCAGGTCCTGACTCCCAGAATGGGTTATCGCAGGAGAAAAGAGTAAGCATTTTATAGTTGTGGCTTTCAGCGCATCACCATGGAGTCTCTGGAGGTCATGGATACATGTTTAGGTGCCTGTAAGAGGCGATGAAGGCAAGCAGCACAGATTTCCCATCCAAGCTTCTGCACTTCCACTGGAGAAGATTTTGCTGACGGAGAAAGGCTGGAAGCTGCTGGTTTTCCCTGGTTTTACAGCAGCCTCTTTAGGCCTGGAGACCTGACCCTCAGTGTAACACACTCACGCTGCCAACGTGCTTCCTTCCAGCCTCAGGATGGATGGGGGCAGACCACCTGGGGGGGACCCTGCTGCTGAAGGATATCCTTGAGATGGGCACAGGGCACAAGGGAGAACCTCCTGTCCAGGGAGGACCTTTTGCAGCCAGAATTCCTGGCTGAAGAAACCTCAGAAGGAAATGCATCACCAGCAGCAGCACATAACACTCTTCTCAGGCTTCAGAGGTTCCCAGTAGCTGGTTAGTGCCATTCCAAACAGAAACCTGTTTCTCCAGCTATAAATGTCAGCCGCAAGACTGATGGTTACACGTGGCAGCTGCAGGTGTCTGGAATGACTCCAGTTAATTTACTTCAGGGCTGGGCCCTATTTTTCCCCTACGTTAATTTTAAAGAGGGCTTTGGAACCATGAAGTCACTACAGCCCTTATCTCCTGACACATGAAAGCTGTAGGCTGAATAACTTATTAGCACCCTCGATAATGAAAAACACTTGAATATTTAGGACTAATGCAGATTTCCTGCTGGAAAAAAAATATAATATGTAAACAGCATCTGCAGCCATGTGCTCAAGGTAATAATTAAGGAGAATTATCTTTGCTATATGTATTAAAACAACATAATTGAAGTTAAGAAATTATATGTCCATATTAAAGAGAAGCAGATAATTTTTTTGCGTAGGAAATTAACATCAAGTGGAGTAACTATTTCCGTACCTGGAAGAATCTCAGGCTGAATAAGAAAAATGAGAACGAGATGCCCGAATGTTACGTCGCAGTTTCTGTGCTGCACTCTGAGCGCCCAGCGTGGAGCAGCCACCAGCCCTGGGCAGAGCTCCGCTTCCTTCCTCCAATGCACACGGTGCACGCAGCGAGGGCTCGGCTGCTCATGGCTTTATGGAAAAGGTCCTTCTCCCTAAGCAGAGGGAAGCATGCTGAGCATGACCTGGGGAGCAAGAAGTGAAAGGGTATTTTACTGATTGCCCAGGTATTTGAGATGTCGGGTATTTTATTTAGAAATCCACGCCACTTCCCTAATGGCTAATCCAATAAAACTCACAACTCTGGGATGGAAGATGGAGTCATCAATCACCGCTTAGAGCCATGCGGGCCTGAATGGTGAAAAAGCAGAAATTAGCACTCATTAGGACTTTTTTCCAAGTCTTTTTTATGGAAAAAGGTCATCAAAAGCAAGTTGAAAGTGTCCAGATTAACCAAAGTTCTTTGGTAGTCCAGCATTTCTGAGTCAAACTCAGTCCAAGTCTATCTGCTAGGCAACAGAACACAGGCAAGCCTTGCCCAGACTGGGCTCTTGGCGTTTGATTCTTCAGTGACTGATAAAAGAAACTCACGCTGAAGGTTTTCCTGACCTCGGGATGTCCGTGATAGGTTTTTCTCATGGATTTTTCTCACTGCTGACTGTTAGAGAGACCCCCACTGCAGCCTTTCCTGCAGGAGGGGGATCTCAGAGCATCTCGCTCTTGCCCTTCTCTCCATCTAGCTGCCTATATCCATGGTATTTAATATCTTTTAAGAAAGGTCTTGATAGAATGAGATTAAAAATAGAGAGGGGTTGAGCAATAAACACACATGCACAGAGCATCATCACACATGATTCTCTGTAATTAAAAATTACCAGCAAATAATATTAATGCCTTTTGTTGTTGTTGTTCCTTACTAAGGGTATTCACCAAAGAGCACCAAATCCTGCAAAGCAAACCCTTTGAGATAGAGGACTCCTGACACTACGCTTTCTTCCCTTTTACATGCTTGATCCCGCTCTGCATCTCCTCTTCAAAAGATCTGCTCTTGCTTTCCCAGACGTACATAAGTACAAAAGACACCAGAAGAGTTTTCTTCCCCTTGTTGTGAGATTAGAGAGAAAAACCTTTCTCCAGGAAATCAAAAATCTATCATCAAGCCCACCAGCTCTTTTTGCAGCTCAGTGATGCTAGTCAAACGGCATCTATGAGAGACTTGTTGCTATTCCTGGATTCTGGCTGACTTCACTACTTGATGTGCATCATCGCTTCATGGGAAAGGGCAAAACCCCAAATCCAACCACTGTGCTGGAGCTCAGTTCCCCTCCTCTTCATCCCTGTGTGCTGAGAAGGGCTGGACCACTGTGTCCCCAAAGGAGATGGTGGCAGCCACATGCACATAGGAAAGCACTGAGGGCTTCCATCTGCAATCAGTGAAGTCATGCATTGATACAAATTTGAAAGGGCACGTGGCACCCACAGGTGAGATCTACAGTTTGAGGGGGACCATCTCACTGGATAGGGCAGAAATTTTCATCCCATCTTGAAGCAACAGGGGGAGGCAGGGCCCCAAGTAAGACCAAGCACAAGCAATATTATTCCTGCAGGTTCCCCAGACTCCCCTTGTAGCTTGCCTTGGGGCTGGGATTAGAACATTTTTTACCTCTGAGATCTCTCCCTGCTCATCTTTGCTACACATCAGTTGATTTCTTTTAGAAACACCACAGAGCTCAGCACCGAGTACCATACTGAAGGATTCAGATTTTGCCTTTTCTAATGAATCATGTTTTCTTGTGGCAGCAAGGAACTATCCCAGAAACTATTCATTTACAGGCAGAGCTTAGCGCATCCCTGAGGCTGAGCTTGAGTGCCCAGGAGGCAGCAGATGAACATGCCTCACTTTGACCCAGGGTAGGCTTGGCCAACCAACCTGACCACAGGGACAGCTGAAAAGCGGCAGCTCCAAGGGATGGAGGGCATCCATGCTGTCTTTGTGCTGCAAGAACAGCCCTGCCCTTGGTGGCCATGCCCTGGGCACAGCTGGGACATCTTGCCGGGCTCCCTCCCTGCAGCCCTGTGCAGCAAGCTCCCGGGTCAAGAGTCAGGTCACAGCCTGGCCTTGGCCAGGGGCTTCTCCTGCTGTGCCACAAGCGGCCAGGTAGCTCATTAGCTGAGGGCAACGTTGCTGGTGGTCTCAGCCTGGAGGAGTCCAGTGTAGCCCTTCCCCATAGGACCTAGGGAGACCCTCTTCAGCACAGAGCTTGGGCATTCCTTCTGCAAGACACGGTCCTTCCCCAGGGCTCCTGTAAGCAGGGGGCATCATCCAAAGCCTTGCTGTGACAAGAATCTTGTGCCTAAAATGATGCATCGCAGTACGCCATCCCCACATCAAACAAAATAATCTCTCTCAGTTCTTCCACCCCTCTCTCCTGCTCTCCCAGAATGACATCTGCCTTTTTCCTCCCCCAACAGCTAATTATCGCCTTGCATTTAATGGTCTCTACTGTAACTTACCCACTCCCACTGTACTGCTGCTCTGCCAGCTCTTTCCCCATTTTGTACTTGAATGTCTGATTTCTCCTTCTAACTACAGCACTTTGCGCTCGCCTTTATCAAATTTCTTCCTGTTATTTCAGGCCATTTTCCCTGCAAATTATGGCCATTTCAAATTCCGATACAGCCCTGGGAAGTGCCTGCGTGTATTCTCAAATCGGTGACAACCGCAGATTTTTATGCGGGCTATTTATTTCACTTCTCCAGTCATTAATGGAGCTGTGGAAAAATATAGGCCCTACAACAAAATGTACAGCAGTCCCACTCGAAATACCCTCTCTGGCTACTTACCAGTAACTATTCCAAGCGCAATTTTTCTGCTACATCGTGATAATTGAGTTCTTTTCCTTCTCTTGCTTGTAAAAAGGATATAGTGAGGCAAAGAAAACATTAAATACATCAGTTTTCTCTGAATCATCCATCATTTTTTCTCCATCTCCTCATCTTTTCACACTTAATCATGTGGCTTTCCTTCCAATTTCTGCAGTTCCCTTTTGATTGATCCTTACAAGTCCTCACTATGCCATTTTTTCTTCCACGTTAGGAGATTGCTCCTGGGCCATTAAAAGAAGCACCTTTCTTCATTTATCGCACATATCATCTCCTAAAAGTACCCAGGCACCAACACCCACACCTACTGAAACTGCTTTTTGAGGTCTTTATTCTGCTTCTCCCATCTCCCTGCTTCCTCAGGAGCACCAAACGCCAGCTCCACAGCCACTTGCACCTGAATTACCCGACTTCAAGATTTTGAGCCACTTCTAACAAACCTGACTGTAATCCAGAACAGCCAACTCTAGACCACCACTCTCTACCTTCTGAAATACAAACTCTGTCCTTTGGGAAAAAAAACCCTAATCCATTAATTGTTTGTCTTTTCAAGTCTTCCCACATTGGTTACTTTCCCAACAGATACTCAACTAGTGAATACTTCCCGTTTCCACCAGACTTCATTGTTTGGGGATACAGGTGGATGAAAAACTGGGCACGAGCTGGCAACGTGTGCTTGCAGCCCAGGAAGCCAACCGCATCCTGGGCTGCATCACAAGGAGCGTGGCCAGCAGTCACGGGAGGGGATTCCGCCCCTCTATTCTGCTCTGGTGAGACCCCACCTGGAGTACCGTGTCCAGCTCTGGAGCCCCCAGCACAAGGACATGGTCCTGTTGGAGCGGATCCAGAGGAGGCCACAAAAATGATCGGAGCGCTGGAGCCCCTCTGCTGCGAGGACAGGCTGAGTGAGCTGGGGCTGTTCAGCCTGGAGAAGAGAACGCTATGGGCACACCTTATTGTGGCCTTCCAGTCCCTAAAGGGAGCTTAAAGAAAGATGGAGAGAGAATTTTTTACCAAGGCCTGTAGTGACAGGACAAGGGGCACAGCTTTAAACTGAATGAGGGTAGGTTTAGGCTGACATTAAAGAAGTAATTTTTCATGATGAAGTTGGCAAGACACTGTCCCAGGTTTCCCAGAGAAGCTGTGGCTGCCCCATCCCTGGAGTGGTTCAAGGCCATGGATGGGGCTTGGAGCAGCCTGGTCTGGTGGGAGGTGTCCCTGCCCAGGGCAGGGGGTGGAACTAGATGACCTTTAAAGGTCCCTTCCAACCCAAACTATTCTAGGATTCCCAAGCTTTAGAAACACAGACCTGCTAATGTTCAGCATCACGTCTCCAGCCCTTCCAGAACCATAGGTCTCTCTTTCAGTGCTGCAGTTTAACTCCCAAAGTCTCTGCAATACTCATCAACCATTTTTGGCATATATTGACATCGTGTTCCTCCACTGTGTTCCTCATACCAGCGTACAGACGTTTTAGCTTAACGTGTTGCTTCATTGTCTCTCCTGCCTCTTAAAAGTCCCAGCTCCACTGAATAATCCATTCACATCAATGAAGCCTGTAAGGACACAGAGTTTCATAGCAGAAACTAAGACAGAAACCAGAACTTCAACTCTCTCCACCATCTGGTTTTGAGCCCTTCAGACTAGAAATTACAAGTATTGATTGTTTTCTTTTTCTTGGCTAGAAATGCTGTTTAGGAGTCACAAATCTCTCCTGAAAGTTTATGTACGCTTCCATGGAAAAAGTTCTGAGAATCAGTATTTCTGACTGACCAGCCAACCAAGCTTTCCCCACCACCTGCCAAAACACTCATTAGAAGCCTGGTCAGCTATTAAGAAGACCGTACAGCAGTCAAAACACTCTCAGTACCCAAGGCAATACATTGCTATAATAGTTATCACAAAATATAGCAGGTCCCCTCCTCCCCCCAAAATAACCACTCTTGCTGTAGTGCCGCTGTCTTTATTACTATAAAAATATATAATCACGCATTACTGCTTAAGGACTCGGTACCTTTGAGGAAGCTTCAGGTCTGCACAAAATAGCCCAGTTACAGCAACAAGTCTAATTTTAATACTATATAATTTCAGGATGACCACAAGTTGGAGAATTTCTCTTTACAGTGGTCATCAAATTCAAACAGAAATAAAGACAGCGTTAATTCAACATCCAGGCAAACTTCTGTTGTTAAAGACGGATTTATTAAGCCTCTAAATACCAGCATTACCACATCCATTAGGAATCAAAAGCACTATGGTCTGTCTCGTATTGCACTTTAAGGCCCATCTTCTTTTAGCCAAAAGTATGTATTTCAGTTCAATATTATCTATTGAAGTGATAGATTTGCTATCCAGACATAACCTGAATTGTATAACCTTGGCCTCTCAGGTTGGCATTATTTACCAGTTGCCAGGTTGATTTGCCCGTTTGTACTCACTGACAGATGCCCCTCGGTCTTCTCCAGCTATTCGACACTTCAGATTTGGGACAGTTTGTGAAAGCTAAACCAATTCACTTGTGCACAAAGGTACCAGACGTATTTTTACACAGGTCTGTCTCCACTGATTTATTTTGGAATCTTTTTATCTGGCAACGGTCTCTTGAAAGCCTGAAACCATGACAGTTTAGTCTAACAGTCTACGTTGCTTAAATGGGCATCTGAACAGCTTCTCGCTGGGTACCTTTTTTCTGGCCAGCACTGCATCCTGAACACCAGCAACAAGAGATACGTGAGACTTCTAGCTAAAAACATCAGATGCAGTTACGAGGATTTTACAAGCCACACACTGTGACCAAAATCCAACAAGTGCTATTCATTTTGCTGAGACTCAGAGCTGGCTATAATTCCAGTACTTTCAGGGTTTCTTTTCAGGTATTATAGAGAACCACTCAGAAAGTCTTTTTCTTAACATTCACCCAAAAATTAGAGTGATGGGCCAAGAAAAATGAAGACAACACTGGAAAAAGGAGTCAAAGCAGTACAAACAGAACAGACAGTCTCCAGCCCAGAAGTACAGGAGCATTATTCCAAATCCCGAACTAAGTCAGTACACGTTACTAACTACTACTTATGGGGTTACTGGAATCCTGATCCCCACTATGTATCTGGGAGATTAAATATTGCAAGCATTGGCTGTGAAACAACACAGACTCCCCCTTGGCGCTCCTGGCAGAGCTGCCGTCCAAGAACTGAGCTTGGACTACACTCACTACACTTGAGCCATTAGACACAGCCAGACTTCTACTTAAGAGTTTGGCAAGCGTATGATCTGTATAAAACAACTGCACGCAGCATCCCTCTGAAACATCTCATGTTTGTTATTTGGGTGAGATTACAAGTACCTTTATATGATGTTTTAAGCATATAACTAAGAATACATAGCGTATAGTTAGCCCTTACTCAGCAAATGGTGGTCATATCGTTGAATCACATGAATAAGGACCTGAACAACTGGAATTTTGTATCTTCAAATTTCTGTATGATGTCTAGAGGCAGAAACTGATTTTAGGATGACCTGAAATGGAATTAAAACACTGTCATGTAATATTCAGTTTAAAAATGATCTGAAGCATTTTTAATGTATCAACATTAGCTTCCTCACCTCCCCAAGAGAAATACATTTATTAATTATCTTCACAGATCAAAAGGTCATATAGGATGAAAATTCATTTTGAAGTGGAATCTTTATCAGACAAAAAAAAGTATTTCAACAGCTGGTGACCTGAAGTTGGAGAAAGCAGCAAAGTAAACATAAAGTATGCATTTAAATTGCAGGGATATGATATTTTGGTGAATCAATTATGTAGAACAGATTTTTATAGTGGGGACTCTTTCCGTACCACAACCTGAACATGGGACTAGTATTTTTTCTCTGCTACCTTTTATAGGCTTCATTAAGACTAAGCTCAGAGGAAGTGGCATTCAGTTTCTGCAACTCAGAAATAAAGTTAGTTATCAGTGTTTGATAGCTTGGCTGAGCAGTCCATTAATTCAGATTGCTCATCTGCTAGCAAATCATAGGGGAGAGAAACAAACTTTGAATTCACTTATCACTAGCATATGGCTATAAAGAGAAGTCTTTGAGTATGTCAAAGAGCTGTTGAAACTGATGGGGGATGGAGGTGTAGGCTGTGACAGAGAGCGCTGGATAAGAGACAGGAGCAAACACAGCGTGGCATTATGGAGGTCACAGAATGGTAGGGGCTAGAAGAGACCTCTGGATATCATCTAGCCCATCCCCCTCTGACAGAGCAGGGCCACCTAGAGTGGGTTGCACAGGAATGCATCCAGGAGGGTTTTAAAAGTCTCCAGAGATGGAGACTCCACCACCTCTCTCCTTTAACTAAAGGCCAGCAGAGGCTAACAACAAGCAAAGCCATTTAGGGAGCCAGGTGCTTGGCCAGTGTCCGATTCCACCGCAATTTGTCCTACAAGAGCTCAACTATAAGTGCAGAGCACCCACAGAAGACTGCAGCTCTTGCAAACGTATGGAAGCTACCAGCAAGTCTAAGAGGTCTGCGCCGATTACAGTCTGGGTTTGGTTTGGTTTGGACGAGACCTTTAAAGCCACCTAGTCCAACCCCCCCTGCAAACAGCAGGGACATCTGGCATTAGATCAGGTTGCTCAGAATCCCATCCAACCTGCCCTTGAATGCTTCCAGAGAGGGAGCATCTCCCACCTCTCTAGGCAACCTGTGCCAGGGTAAAGGACTGTTAAAAGGCTACTGGGCTCCAATCCCCTCCCCTAAACGGACACCCTGGAGTGTATAGGGTCCCATCAAACTGATCCTGATACCATATATGTGCTGGTGAATAACCATCACAGAAAGCTGTGACAATGGTAAATTAACTCATGGAGCCCACAGAAAAGATGCAGGAAACTATCTTACAGCTTTTAAACCAAGACTCGGTAATTTTTAAAGACAATAATCTGCAGTTCAGAAGCATTTATGAAGCTGCTGGAAATTCCAGGGCGTTATCTGTGGAAAGGAAGTGTGGTTAGAGCATCACAATAGTTTAAGTTAAAAGAAAAAGGAAAGCTTTGTTGACTTTTTACGTTTTGAAGTTCCTACGTAATTTAGAGACGTTTATACTCAAATATTCTCTCTGATGAGGGTGAGAAAAACTCATCCAAAATCCTACAGTATGGCAGGACTAGGTATAGCCCAGCCCTGAGCCAGTGATTATTTAATTTGTGTACAGAAAGCTAAGAAGAAGGAGATGCCATTGCTTCAGACGAAAAAGGTTGGGCAGATCTTGTAGTCTCAGACTCCAGGAGTTGTCGTCTGTGATGTTTCATCAATGTATTTAGTAGAACTGGATTCTTAATCAGCATAATCTTTAGCCAGAGCAAAAACTTCATTCAAAACTGAAGCTAAATACAGGCAGTAAGTAATAATTTAACATCTAAGCTCAGATTTAACATTTAAGAAGAGATTGTAACTGAGCACCATGACAATTTGCCAGCAAAAGCAAGGCAAAGAAACATGAACAGCTTTATATACACACACAAGGTATCACGTAACTGGTTCGAAACAGGAACCAATTTCCAGGGGCTACGAGCACCTCCCAAACGCCCTTTCGTTTCAATAGGAATTGTGCACACTGTTAACAAATTACTGATGCCATGCAAACACCTATATCCAAGTTAGCTGGTTCTTGGTCTGAAATTGGCCCCCCCATCCCCCACAATAACAGCAATTGGTAACAAGAGCTTCTGTTTCCCCAAATTTAGTCAAGCTTCCTTTTAGACAAAAGGACATGAAGAAGTACTAAATGAATACAGAATTTTAAGAGCTGAAAGAGTAATAATTTTCTTAAGAAGCTCAGAGATGTGATACAAAAGAAATAAGACTGAGTCCACAGATGAAATTACAGGTTGATGTTATGTTTAACTATTTATATGAAAGCCACAGCTGATGTCTGGTATGTAATGATGTTAAAAAAATAAGTTTCAAGAAAATTTTACTCTGAAAATGAAATAAAATTTGGTGAAGTTCAACAAATGTCATAGCTTCAGCTGCTGTGAAAATACTGTTTTACTTGAAATGCATTCAGAATTTCAAATTCCTGAAATGCAAATTGTTCAAACCTTGTCTACTATAGCTATAGCTGTTCTCTGAAATGAAGTATTAGCCCTCATAACAAAGAAAAAAAAAATTTCTCCACTTTTTTTTCCTTTTCTTATCTTACATAAAGGAAGGATGAGAAGTGCTCCCAAAACAAAGTCAATTTACAATTTTAAAAGGTTACTACAGAAAAAAAAAAAAAGTACATTCCTTTCTTTCCTTGTGCCTATACTATATTATAAGCAAGACTCTGCCTAAATTCAGAGAATCCTGGATGTTTTAACTGCACAAGCATGAAATGTTGTCATATTTATCATGGAAGAGTCCGATGGCAAACTTCCATGGCACCAATCTTCACATTATGAGATGGGAAAGCAGTCGTCCAGCTGCACTGAGATTGTTGCTTGCCCGCACCATGGAAGAGTTGCATTTAACCTGGAATCCAGCAAGAACTCACCCTGACCTGTCATGGTTCCCTGAAAAAAGCTTTTCTATACTTTTATATAAACCAACAGACACAGGATGAACATCTCTTTGATTCTTTCATTGACTATAAAAAGCAGATTTTCTTTAAACCAATAGCTTAATAGTTATGATAAATATAACTTCTGACACTTTTCTTGCTTGTAATTCGGTGTAATGCTTCTTGATACCTCAGTCGTCATCTTGCTGATTTCTTTTCTGTCAACGGAACAGGAGAGTTCATAATGTTAGGACACAATTATCTGAAATAAAAGCACTAATAAATCGTGACAAGTGTTTCCAGATACAATGGATATTAGACAATGACTGCATTTCTAAGCCATTTTTTGAATGGTAAGAGACAACATTTCCAGCAAATAGACCACAGCAGCATCAACCCTCATCCCCATAACTACGGCATTTTATTTCCAGTAAAGAACCAGATTTGCCTTGTACATTAGCCAATATACTATACGAGAACCAGAAAAGATGATGGCAGTGGCAGCAGTCAGTGGTCAAGACAAAGGCAAACTGCCCTTCCTTCCATAGCTCAACAAAGGTGTCCAGTTTTCATGTCACTGTTATCAAAGGAACAAAGCAATTGTATTGAAGAAGGACCAAGTGTTTAAGGGTTTTTTCCTAATATACTTACCTTCTAACTTGTAAAAAAAGTTCTTGGAAGTATTAGCTTCAGCAATTCAAAAAAATTAATTTCAATTTAGACTACATTTGTATTTTCATTTAAATAAGAAAGAAAAGAGTTAGGTCCTTCAGTAAGATTTGTCAAACTACATTCATTGCTTCCCCTAAAGATAAAAAAGTGACATCAGTATGAAAGCTCGCTCTTCACAACTTAAAAAAAAAAATAAATCATAAATTAACCCAACAATACATTGCATGATGGCTTCATACATTCCTTTTTCTGTTATTGTATAACTTGCGTTAGCTATAAGAGAACAATTCCAGGCACTTTAATGTTGCCGTTTCACAGACATATAAGGTCACAATTTTTTTTCACTACTTCTTACCAGTTTAAGAAAGTCGATTAATTTGTGAACATCCTCTCCTGTAGAAAGGTCCACAAAATCTTTCGGCAGTCGGTAACTCAGGTATGGACTAGGCTGGACAGTAACTTTACTGTTCGTACAACGGAAAACTGGGTAGTCCTTTGGAAAAGACATTGGATAAGACAAGAACAGTGTACGTGAATAAAGCTAGTAATGTTTCTTGAACTCCTCTGTGAGGTTGTCCAAGTCACTTTCTCAATAAGTTTTTTTGGCATTTGTTCAACTAAACATGTGCCTTCTAAAAATTGTAGTTTTCTTATAAAAAAACCCTCTGCCTAAAAAACTTTAGAGCAAAAGTTAAAGTGTTAAGAACAGTCAAATATAGAAAGTCATTCCCTCACTTCAAAATTTCTACAATGTATCAATTATTAATGCATTTATTATACATACGCTTGTAACAGTGTTTTAATAACGGAGCTATAAGAAACTTTGGGCAATAGTATCTGCATAAATATGTGGATAAAGTAAACTGTTACAGGAAAAAAAAAAAAATAAAAATCAGTGGTCGTCACCCTCTCAGAAGGAACACAGGTATGGTATCCACCTGTTGGAAAGCCATGTCCTCTGTACTTGGCAGAAAGGATGTGTCAACCCAGACAGAGCTTCCCCAAAGCTCGATTAGACTCGATATAAGGAAGAAATTTTTTCCAATGAGGGTGGTGAAACACTGGCAAAGTTTGCCTGAGAGGTCGTAGATGCCCCAACCCCAAATACTCTACAATAATCTTTATGTTAGAATCCCTAAACTTGTCTTCACAGGTTCCTTGTTTAAACCTCTGTTTGCAAATATATTTACTGAAATTACGATCTAAGCTTTGCAACTAATTTACTCATTGAAGGAATAATTATCTCTATAAAATATCAAAAAATATCTCTAAACACTCAGTTGTAGCAACAGGTTTTGGGTAACTTGATACAATTTTCAGTTCAACACGCTGACATGCAACACAATTGCTTGCTGTGTGGCAACAAGCAGCTTCATTTTAAAGACAGAAGTTCAGTAACTTCACACCAGATTCTGCGATCAGATGTAAGCTGAAGCATGAAGACACGTCTCAGTCTGCTTTTCGTTCAGGATTACACCAGAGAAAACTGTAAATCGTCTGGCACCAAGAAAAAGAAATCCTCAAAACAAAATTTAGGTGTCCCACGGACAGCTCAAGAATCAGGAGTGTGTTTTAATAAAGGAGACACAGCTTTTAGCAGGAAGGTTCATTGAACAGCTTTTCATACAGCAATAGCCACATGGTGAGACTAAGAGAAAATGGCATGAATGTTAGCCTGCAGAGTGGTGTATGTCTCTTCCAATGTGTCATGAAAATGGTGACAGAACTCAAGCACAGCTCAAATGTTAAAATCAGCTCAATAAAGCATGTCATTTCAGTTACCTTTAATGCAGTTTAACGTCTAGAAAATAATGCCCACGCTATCTGACTGGTCTCTCCCTCAGACCAAGTGCTTCCCTAGATCAAGTAACACGCCACCTTATATCTTCTATCCAGCCGTCCAAGGACTCATTAAGATGTGAGGACTTGATCTCAAAAAAAAAAAAAAGCTGGAGTACAAATAAATGAAGACTATTCCTCCCTCTCTGCATTAACGGGAAGTTATGTGTTTTCACAAAGGCAATGCAGCTTGGAAGAGGGATAGAAAAGCCCTGCTCTGCAAGTCCAGGGAGTTCAACCAGAGGACAAGGCTTCCCTGAGGGTATTCAATATGAGGAAGAGACAGAAGTTAAGCTTCTTTTTGCCTCCCCAAAAACATAAATCTGGAGTTCTGGGAAACCGTATGACAGAACAAAGCAGAACTTTAGGTGATTAAATAGAAAAGTAAGATATTTTAAAAGAAATTGAAAAGAACACATCAAAAATCTATAAAAGCAAGTTTTGGGGCATATTCTTCGCCATGTGGTCAAAGCTGAACGGCATGAATTAGCCTACAGAGCTAACATGTCAAAGGTGCAATGTGGGCTGGCGCTGTTTGAACTGGAAATTCCCTCGCAGGCATCTAAAACCACCATGAGATACTTGCTGAGATTAGCAACTGTCTAATGAGGTAGATTCCACTTACAAATAGTTTACATTTCAGGAGTTAAGGACATCCATTTACTTCAATGGGATGTGCATTACAATTTGATTATAACAAAGAAAGAAAGGAAAAGAAAAAAGAAAAAGGCCGTAAGGCCTGTTGGATCTGTTTGCCAGCCTCCCTCACCACAGGGGCTGTACCTGGTCTGTTGCATCCCCTTCACTCTGGTCTCCTTTCAAGTTTTTCCCAGAGGTCAGTTCTTCCCATGTAAAGAGCAACGAGTCTGTTACTTCACCAAATGGGTTAAAATCTATTAACCAAATCTTACCCTGCAATGGAACAACAGAATTGAAACAAGCCACAGAATTAAAACAAAACAAAAAAAAATAAGAAAAGAAAAAACTCAGAATACACATATACTTCTATTACTGTAGTATGCTTGGTCTTCAGATAAAACGATGTCAAAATTAAAACCATGCAGTTTTAAGAACGTAAAGCATTTTAACATCCTTTACATTAGACACAGGTTTAAAACACAGCAAGCTATGACTTACTAATTTATTTTATTTCTTTTTCTTTTTTTAAACAGAAGATCAGACAGAGCTCAAATAAACTGAATTCAGCCCTATGCAAGGTGCTTTCAAATGAGACCAAAGAAGTTCTACCTAATCCCCATGGTCCTCCAAGATCCCTAGACAGCACAAATAAGGAATGCAGGGGGAACCACCACAACTCAAACAAAAAATCCCACCCAAACAGGGATTTTGCTCTCCATCAAAAGCCACCTCAGCACTGCTGTACGTTCAGCAGTCTACAGAAATTGCTGTTCTTGATCTCAGAAGGGACTCTAAAAATACAGAGCAGGATCTGCAAAACACTAGCGGAGATCATGAAAGCTGAAAGGTGCTGCACATGTATAAATAAAGAATAACTTAAAGGCATTTTTAATAGAGCCATTACTAGTAGTCAAGACTAGTTTCTACAGCCTCATCTTTAATACATTTGTGTTCCAAGCAGTTCTGGTAGTATGCACAACTGCATGCCTGTTATACAAGTGAAAAATGAAAGCAGAGAGATTAACATGACATATTAAAGGCAAGAGAGAAGTCTGCAGGGGACCAAGAAATAGTTTGCATTGAGTCATCTCATTATACAAGCCCCCAACACAGGGCCACCTTTTCTTACCCAAGAAAGTGTCATCTATTCTAATAAAACAAAACATTGTAATAAATGATAATGAACTATGACTACAACCGCTAGTAAGAATTTGCAAAACAAGTATTACATCTGGAAGAAATCGGATCTATAAATATGGAAAGAAAACAGTTGCTGTAACATAAGTAGGATTGAAGGGTTTTATTGTGTTTATTAAAGATCAACTGAATTGGAAACTAAGCCTGAAGACTGCATCGCTACTAAAAATTTATTTTGCTTTATCTTTCTTCTCCTCGTTCCTGAAGGATCTCCCTTCTTTAACAGATCTTCCCTATCTTGATACAAACAGCAAATATCTTCAATGATTTACACAACAGCCATCTGGTTTCTAACTTACAAAGATGCTTTTGAAGCCTTCAGTCGCAAAGTAACATGGAGACTTCCTCTCCCACCCACACTACCCAAGCCACCCCCCCGCAAGCACTAACACACTATCGAATAGGGAACGCATGGAAACCCGCACACTAGAGAACAGAAATGCTCTGGCTGGTCCGTTATCATCCACAGCGAGCTACTCGTGCAGGTGGGGGGAGTCCCAGCACAGATTAAACCAGTGATAATACTTTTAAACTGGAACTGAGCCAGCACCCTGACTGGTGAGCGCGTGGTTGCACACAGGCTTTCACAGGTCTCTCTCTCAGGGCAGATCCATGGGGTACAGCTCTCGCAGAGCACGTTTCAAGAAGCCAGTGCACCGCAACAGCAGTACCGAAACCAGACGGCTACAAAAGAAGCTGCGAATTGCAGGGACACAGACCTGGGTGGTTTCTTACTCGTTCTGGAAGGGTGAAGAAATCTCTGTGGCTAAGCTGCAACACCTCTGCATTAATATTGACACCATCGGTGCAGAGAGCGAACAGGGGCAAGCTCTGCTACCGTTTTCTATCTCTGTTCCTCTTCAAAAGGCAGTCACAAATTCTCATTATAAGCAATGTTTTACTTTTGCTAATGGGGACATCTTGTTAGCTCCAAGGCAGCAGCAGAAGAATCTGTAATTTTAGATTCATTCTATCACACTAGAAAAACAAGCTAATGAACCAATTTAATCCAGACAGGAGCAACGGCTGGCAAAGTTCGTTCAGCAGTTCAGAGACTCTTTCCTTGCGTCAGGAATGTTTATACTTAACAAAGGACTTCCCCATGAAAGGCTTTCACAGAGACTCCTCCTCACCCCTAATACGTGAAACTCAGCTTTTTCATAGGAACTCAAGACGATTTCTCTAGAGAAGAAAAGGAAAAAACTGAAAATTGATTTTGAGGCTACTGAAAGCGACACCTGGTTTTTGTGAGCACCCAGAAGCATTTCTCCCTCCCTGCAGACAGCAGTTCACCATCTACAACATCAACTGTTTCCTTGAGGTGGTCTCAAATCCGCACTGAGCTTTGGTAGCTGCAAATTGATGCAAAGTGACAAAACAACCGAAATATCCCTTTTCAGGGCTCATGAAAGGGACTGTACTCTGGGTCAGTAACCAAACTGTCTTTTCTCGAGATTAAATACTCTTTCAAGTCTTTCATGCAATGTCATGATTTAAAAGTAGTTTCAGATGACTTGCACTGGGTATCTAAAGAGCAGCAGTAAAGCTATTTATCTGCCACCTTCTGGTATTAGTGATCTTTGTCATATGAGAGCACAGAAACGCACAAGCCAGGAAAGCAAAGTTGTGCATATCTGGAAGGGGAAAACAAAACCAACCTGTATTGCATGAGATTTTTTTCCTCATCCTAAAACAGGAACCAGTAGATTTACCATATCATGTCAGCTTCACGCTTTGTTTTACTAAAGCATTAAGCAACATACTGCTGAAAGGAAGCGTCTACGACAAAGACTGGTTAAAGGAAGTTAAAAGACAGATAAAATGCAAACTGAACTGTTACATCTCCCTAACTCCAGCTGCACCTTCATGCGCAGTGACAATGCTCACACGGCAGAGACACAAGCACTCGTCTGCACGTCAACAAGCGCAGCTGTGAGCCAGCAGTGGTCTGGAGCCACGCACTGCATTTCTGTGTCTTACCACAGTGACTTGCCTTGAACACAGTCACAGGTTGTTAACACCTGGGAGACACGCAAAGAGCAATAGCAGAGCTGATTCTCAGGCTCCTCAGCTGTTGCACAACGACTGTGAACTGTTGGCAGCTAAAAACCAAAAAGAGGTAGTGGAGCCAAATGAAAACAGGCTACCAGTCCTGCAACATAACCTCTTCGGGACTTCCAGATCACCCAGCCTGAAGACGTACGACAGTGTTTCTTCCTTAAAAAGATGACTTGTCTGCAAGGTCAGGCACTCACTTAGATAGGCTCAGTGAAGAGTGCAACAGGAGAAACAGACACATAAAAGCTTGTCCTCAACCAGGCCATTGCTGCTTCTAGGCCACCCTCCAACTCAACAAGCAGGACCTGGGGCAGTCTGCTCCGTGCAGTCTCTCAAGTAACTAAAGCAAGCATGGGGAGGGCGCTGCTGTCATTCACAACCATACCAACGAACAAGCTTCTCCAACCTGAATATTTAGACTTTAAAGAATTTAAAATAAGCAGAGACACTGGACATTTCTCTCATCCTGTAGGTGAGGTTGCTGTGCAACCAGCCCGAGGAGGAGCACAGGCTCTGAAAATTAATCACACGACAACACTCAATATACTTTTGCTGCCTATAACTCACATACAAAGGGAGCAATGAATAACACAGTTGCAAACCACAAAAGTATGTGTGAAAGGAGGAGGATCTGACACACAAAGGGCTATCTGTTAGTTTACAAGACCCGAGGGCAGAGATATCTACAAACAGATATATTTTATCTTGACAGAAGGAGAAACACTGCTCATTTGAGATCACGCAGGCTGAAACCTTTTACTTAAATAATCCATCTTCATGCCTCAGCTGTGAGGCAGAGCATCAATGGCAGAACCCGGTCCAATGCTGAAGTGTTGCTCCTCATTTTGCCTGACAGCATCCTCAAGGCTGAGGAGCCGAACCTGGAGGGACAGTTTTCATTACCATTCAGCACGGCTGGTTTTAGCCTGTAGCCTGGTTTTAGGTACCTACGTTAAAATTTGTGCTGAGTAACAGTACCACAGTGTTTTCCACAACACACATTCCTGTTTAGTTTGTTTTGCAAACTGTGGCATGATTTACCATTACAGAATTACAAAATAGCAACATTCAAGTCAGAATCAGAACTTACTACAAATACTCCCAACTCAAAGACTTTCTCCAGTCCTGTAACTGTAAATAAGTCAAACACTGAGACTCATAAATGTATATAGCAAAGGTATACAGAGTTCTTTTGCATTTCTGGTTTAGGATTTGGAAAAAATTTAAGCTAAAAGAAAGACTTATTTTTCATGCACTAATGTGATTCCCAAATCAGGTTTTGAGATCTAAGGCTACATAATGCAGTTTTGGTTGTGGTTGCTTTTAAAACAATAGACGTGTGCCTTTCAAGCACGATTCATCTGACCTATTTCTCTCCATTGACACTAAGGAGAGGTCAAAGTGACTAACTCCAATACTGGCATCTGAAGTTCAGAGGGGACATTTCTCCCCATGCTGTCACTATCTGGATGTTCAGGGTTCTGATCCACTCAAAATCACACACAGCTGGAGCAGTTTGGAAAGAAAAAAGTAGCTTCCATCTCTCACAAATTGGGAACGCCACATTCATGTACTCTTTTGACAACTATCCTTTTGTGCTCTAGACTTTCACATATGAAGTAAAAGTTTTCGTTCCTCACATGGATAATCTGAAGAAATATTAATGATTAGTTTTGAGGAGTTCAGATGCTACAGGGAAAAACATCATAGGGNTTAATCATCTTTGTGGCTCTGCGCTGGACTCTCTCAAGCAGTTCCCTGTCCTTCTTGAACTGAGGGGCCACTAAACTGAGGTTTAGTAATGTTGCATGATCTTGATTAAGTGCCCATCTTAAAAGAAAATACCCTAAACCTGTCAGTGTTTAAGAGGCATTTGGACAATGCCCTTAACAATATGCTTT